>VDFB02362257.1:0-14981 GCA_007258455.2 Sequoia sempervirens
CCATGTGTTCCTGCGGGAGTATAGGTGTATTGTGGCGGTACGGGTTGTTGTGGTACGTATGATGTGTGTTGTTGGTATTGGAAGTTGTGGTTAGGTGCATGTTGATGAGTGTGAACGGTGGATGAGTATGTTGGAATGTGTCCCCCAGCTGTGCGTGTCATTATTTGGGGTATGTTGTGACCATGAATGTTATGATGTATTAACGATGTCATGGGTTGAGTTATTTGGCCCTTTTGTGTGAATTGCTGATTTTGCACAAGGGGAACATTGGTATTTGTACCTTGGGAGGTAATGACGTTTGACTGTGTTGTCGTGTTCACGTTTTGTTGTTGTCCTTGTATAAAAATACGTCCTGTGGCTCCTCCCAAAGGATGTTGTGAACTATTACTAAATGCTTTCGTTGAAGTTGTGTTCATGGTAGTAGATGTAGTTGTCGAGGGGGAGTTGTGATGACTTGATGATGCCCCCGTGGTATTTGCTGTTGTGATAATAGGAGGGTTGGAATAATTTTCCGATGATGTCGGGGGACCAAGAGTGGTTGTGTTTAATTGGGGTAGTGTTGTGGATGTTGTGGATGATTGTGATCCCCCAAGAGACGTAGTGTTTATTGTATTGGAGATGTTTGGGATGTTGGATGTGGTATGCAATGTCGTTGTGTCAAAAGGGATGTTGCTTGTAGTATTTAGGATTTGACCACTGTGCGAGGTGTTGTGAACATTGTTGGCATTAGGATCATGTAGCGAGTTACTGTCAAATCCTGGTGGTAACCTAGCTCCTTCACTCAAGAGCATAGCTACGAATCTGTCCCTGTCGTGACGCGCTATTGTTTCAGCCAACTGATAGACCTCTGGGTCTTGTGTCAATGCTTCTATGTGTTCTTGAAGGAGTTGACCATTTTCATCTCTTTGCATGTAGCGTTTGAATGAGTTGTTAGGTAGGGATTGTGTTGTCACTGGAGGTTGATTGTCTAGATTGGTAAAGGGACCATTCACGGTCCAGTTTGAGTCATGTGGAGGACTGTTGGGATCTTGCCTAAAGTTTTCCATTTGTCTTTTGCGCTTTTGAAGTCTGGTTTCGACCATAAATGAGATTGCTCAAAGGGGATGTCCACTAAATGCAAGTATGACACTAGGTGAAATCTAAGGTTCAAATTGACGACTAAAATGACCACTGTTTTTGGATTTTTGCGAATAAGGTATGCAATGTGGATGCAATGTGAAATGAGGCTATCTAAGCACTTCTAGGCTTGAACTTTGTTTTCGATTTGGACTGCTAGAGGACTTTGTTGTTAATGACAAGTTGACAAGAGGACTAATGAGTCTTCCTAACTAGACTTTTGAGTTGGAAGAAATCTCACAAAAGAGGACAATGACTAAAAGAATGTTTGATAACTTGGTCCAAAAGGGTCTAATTTCGAAAACAATGATTTTGCCAAGGGGTGCTTAAGATTTTTCTACTCCTAAGTATGCAAGATATGAGAGTAGGAACAACGTAATGTTGAATGTATGATACTAAATGGGGTGAAGTATGAAACCTAAGGTGATCAAATGCAAGCTAAGGGACAAAAATTTGAGCAATTTCAAATTGGGTTGCTGGTAGAATCCTTCTAATGACAGAGTTTGACAGATGGTTGACAGTTTGGGGGTCTCTGGTTTCGAGTGTGCACTTTAAAAATTTTGACAGGCAGATGTGTCTCAGTTTGGCAATTACGTCTCGGTTTAGCAATTGCGGTTCAGTTTTTCACTTGCGGCTTTCTGACTGTCAGATGTGACTCGGTTTAACAGATGCGACTTTCGGGTTGAAAAATGCGTCACGACGCATACATATGCGTTGTTATAAGTTTCAGATGCGGTTTATCAGAGCAGTTGCGTTACATAATGTCAGTTGCGGTTCGACAGATATGACAGTTTTATTTCAAAGTGATTTTCGTGGTATGTTGATGGAAGTTTTTGATCTGTTTGATGACTGTTTTGTTTGGACTGTGACAAAACCAGAATGCACTTGACAAACACAACGTTTTAAGGGATAACCAAACACACATGAGATAAGCACAATCCTAGAAAGGCCACTAGGCCTTGGGTTTGTATACTTGATATAGCCCACCAGTTATACCCCGGATTGGTGATGAACACCTTTCCTTCTCGAGAGCGGATAGCTTAGAATTTGGTGGCATTGGCTCCCCTCCACGGCTCATTAACGTCATTTGAGCACACCAAATTTGGATTCATTGGGTAGTGACATCCCAAGAATTGCTATCTCTACTCAAGGGGATCGGTAGTGAGTAATCTTCGGGCATGATACTGTACCCTGCACTATATCAAGCAACGGCCAATAGAACGGTTGGACACTAAGACAAGAGGTGTTTAATTCGGGCATTAGTTAGGTAGAGTGATCCATCGCGTGAAGTCCCCTTTAGGATCCATCGTCGAGGAACCAGCTCGTGATTCACGGGCTTTCCCAAGAACCCACTTTCTATACGGTTGAAGTCCCTGGAAGTGTCGAGGTGCTACCGGTCGAGGTGAATCTGGGGTAGTACTTTTTTTTTCCACTACCGGCGGTAAATTCTAAATTAGGTAACCATTTCTCTTACCTAGGATGGCATGAATCTTTATGAGAGGATACTCCGATATACCGAATCGTGAAGGGTAAAATAACAATAAAGGAATGGGTCTGGTTTTCTGATCACAAGGTTTTCACCAAGTGAGAGCATACTCACCTACCACTCCACAAGCACACTCAAGCATGAAAGACATGATTCATTTTAAAAGCACCAAATTCAAAGTTTGCTAATCTAGGAATAAACAAGCACACTGTTTGTTTTCTCCTTCTTTGACATGCGAATCTGCAAACATTGAGTTAGTAGTCTTGTATGTGTCGGTCTTGGACACACGAAAAAGGATCGCCACACGCTACAAGAAATTATTAGTAACACAAAATATCTAATCTGGTTAACATGCAGGAATAACCAACATAGAAAAAGACAGAAAAATAGAAAACCAGAAAAAAGAAACAACCCAAAATTCGGCAATTAAAATCTAAAAACTGACAGAAAAAGTTTACCAGGCAAATGCGACGCGGTATTACCAGACAGATGCGGCTCGGTTTATCAGATGCGTCGTTATGTTCTGCGAATGCGGCTCGGAATGTCAGTTGCGTCTCTGTAATTGGCAGTTGCGGCTTGTCATAACAGTTGTGTCGTTTCTGTCAACAGATGCGTTGCGACGTTTACGGCGATCCGTACCAGTTGTCTGCAAAACAACAAAAAACAACAAAAAAACCCTACGAAAATAGAAAGCCACTACCAGAAAGGATTAGTGACGAAAGATCTAATCTTACTGAATCATGTAGGAATAAAAACCGAATGCAGAAACACATACGATTAAACAACCCGAAATCCAAAAATAAAAACCCCAAACTGGAAAGAAAAATGTTATACCAGAGGGATGCGGCGCTATTTGCGAATGCGGCTTTCGGGGTTTCAGATGCGGCTCAGTAATAATGGATGCGTCATTCTGTGCATCAGTTGCGTTGCGAAAGGTCGATTGCGGCTCTAATGTTGTCGTGTGCGTCGCGACGCATATGATGCGTCACACTTTTTTAAAAAAAAAGTTGCGACGATCCGTACCTGTACCTGCAAAACAACAAAAAACAACAAAAAAAAATGTACGAAAAGCCAAAATAACAACGTTGGGTTCACCAATGTAATCAAGGGAAAATCCTAAAATTATTATTAAGTGGGTTAGCACAATAACAATAAAATTCCTATGAAGTAACAAAGTACAAAGGAAGTAATATGAAGACAAAAGGGATGAAGTTACCCTAAGTCTCCACCTTCCATGATTAACCTTTGTTACACCTCCTAGCTTGCAGATAAATAAAAGATTCCCTCATATTTGTATGAGCAACTATGACAAAATGACTAAGCCCTATGCAAGTGTTGAAGGATTTGTAGAAAATAAAATAACCCTACAATGGACTAAAATGCCTATGACTGTAAGTGACTATGACTGTAAGATTAGTAGCATAAATTGAAACCTAAACATGAGAGACTAAGAGTGCAAGAAGTCAAGGGAGCTAAGAGAGGCAAATGAGAACAAAATTTCCCTTTTATAAAAACTGCAATTTTGAATGTGTGGCCAGGATGAAAAGATGACAAGAATCCTAAGATCAATGCTTAAGATTGAATGTTGCTGTAAGAATTAGGGTTAGGTCAAAATTAGGGCAAATGATAAGGATGAAGGGCCAAGATTGAATTATAAGATAATTCAATCAAGGGTCGAAATTAAATGAGAAGTCAAAAGTCAAGAATTAAATTGGAAGATAAGGCTGGCACGGACAAAGAGGTTGCTGGAGAAGTTAAATAATAAAATTTATTTACTCTAGCTGACCAGTAAATAATTAAATAATAAAGATATTATTTAATTATGGAGGAATGTGACAAAAGAATCATTTTGAATTAAATAATGATTTAATTCAAAACTCAAGAGAATTGGCTAAATTAAATAAATCAAATTTATTTAATTTTAATGAGAGAAACAGCTAATGAATAATTAAATAATTAAAATAATTATTTAATTATAGTGGATAGTGGACAAAAATTAAATAAATAAGAATCTATTTAATTTTAGAAGGAAGGGGACTTAATTAGTGATGTGATTAAATAAATAAAATTTATTTATTTAATAAAGAAGACATAAAATGACAAAGGGAAATTAAATAACTTATGAAATTTATTTAATTAAAGGAAGACATAGATGACAAAGGGAAATTAAATAAATTATGAAATTTATTTAATCAAAGGAAGACTTACATAATTAATGACGTATTAGATAAATAAATAATATTTATTTATTTAATAATCAAGGAGGAACAAATGACATGAATTAATTAAATAATTATGAATTATTTAATCAATAGTCAAATGTGGACCAAGGACATAATTAGATAAACTTTGGAAACATGGAGACAGAGACAGTGAAATGGAAAACTGGAGCCTGGATCAGTGTGTCTAAATATTGAAATATATTTCATTTGAAATGGGTGTATGATGCTGAAGGGCTTTGTAATGCTGTTGGACACCTTCTATTCAACTCATGGAATTATTTAAGTGTAACCCCAAATCTCATTGGGTGCTGTATTGGACACTTCTGTAACTCAAATATTTTATGTTGTTGATAGAATATGCTAATTTTAAATTTGGTGCATAAATGCTGCAAAGTAGATCATTTTATGTCAAGAAATCAGGACACACATTAAGAAGTTGGGAATTTTTATTTATATGTGTTTGTGAAATTTGAGTTAAACAACTAGTTTTAATTTCTTTATGGTTTGTAAATGGAAGTATATTTTGATATAAGCATGCAAATTCATGGACTAATAAATCTTAAAATAAAATGACTTAAGAGAGAAAGTTGATTTATATTTAAATAGATATTGTGTTATTAAAATGTTTAATGTACAAGTAGATGATTTTATAATGCAATGATTGTAATAGAGAAATTGATTTTATTATTATACGAAACTATGGAATTGGAGTTAAATGAATAGTTTTATTTTATTTCCTTATTATTGAAAAATGGAAATATATTTACTTTGAATAATTGCATGTGATGAGATGTTGATTCAATTGGATTTGGGAAATCCGAATATTAGATTATTTAATTGTTTGAATTGTTTTAAGTTGTGTTATGTTTTGTTCACATTTGCGAGCAATTTGAGTTGAATTTATTGAGTAATTGTCAAACTGAAAGTTAAACAATTGGTTTAATTTGTTGTTGATTTATTTGGATTTAGAAAATCTTAATGGTAGTTCATTTAATTACTTGTGTGGCTTATTTTAATTGTGTATACTTCTGTAATGATGTATTAGGGGGATATTTGTTATTGTAAAAATGTAAGTCTTCCAGAGATTGTAAAATTGTGAAAGGGTTGTTGTATCTTTTGTTCACCCTTTGAGATTTCCTTGGGTAGTGCACGTATTTGGGATTCAGTATTTGACATCTGTAGGGATATGTTACCTCTTGAGAAGTGATGGTTATTTGTTATCAGTTTTAGTGCATTGTCTACCCTTGGGGTGTGGAATAATTTATTGTGTTGTCTATAGTGGAGTGGCTTGTAATAGGGGTTAGAACACAAAGTGGTCCCAAGACAACTCATGTGAGAGTCAGTTTAATCAGTGGGAATTAAATAACATATATTAGGGATAGAGAAGCTTAATACATTTAACTTGATAATTTAGCCCCACTCATTGGCTCAAGGGCTTTTGTTAGACTTGAGACAAGTCGGGAAGACCTAGAATGGCAAGGTCGTTATCTTGTCTTCTCAAAAGATAATTGATTCCACGCTAGTGTGCATGTGGGGCCAGAGTTCGTGAGAGGTTACCGGGATAACCCAGGATGGGGGCCGAGACCTAAGAAGATCTCCTTTGGATAACCAATATAACTTTTGTGATGACACTCCTATGACAGCAGTCAGTTTGTATTATACAGTGGTTGTTCTTGATTGAGTGATTCTGGAAGCAATGTAACCTTATGTTTTATGTTTACTGGTACAGTGTTGTTTTGTGTTGCCTGTGTCTAGAGGTAGTAGGTTTGTCGTGGTTACCTTTTACTATCTCCTAGCATGGGGGTTGGGCCTACAGGTACCGCATGGCTGGGTGGCATGCACCTTTCACTATTGGGCTATCTCTTCTTGTTCGTGATGATGGGATCTTCTAGTTCGAGGAGCTCGTGTGTTTCTATGGATTTTTACTTCTCTTATATTCATTGTAACAATGGGGCACTATGTTTTTGTACTCCTCATTTGTAATTGAGGAGGATCCTTGTGTTGTAATTATAACATTATGTATGATCTATTCATTATGGGACTAAATTGTATATGTTGTGTTATATGGTGTTGTATCTGTGGAAATATGTTCATTACATTTTTGTGTGCTAGATTTATTATGCAATGGGTTAATGTTTTGATGGATGTTGTTTATCATGAGTTAATTTCTTATCCTATGGTTAGTTTAATTAAATGTAAGTTTTGGAATTCACATGTAGACATGTTGTGTGGCCTAGAGGATGTATGTGTTTATAGTAGATTACTTTACTTGTCATTGTTACTCTTTTTAAGAAAAAAATTAGTTGCAATTCTGCAGTGTTGCATCATCCTCTAAGTTGTGGGGTGGGGTTTTACACTTGGTATCAGAGCCTATGTTCAAAAACTGGGTGCTTTGGGATAATGTTGAACCCACTAGGCTGTTAGTTGCATAAGTTTATACATTGGGCACTATGAGCCCATTACGTTGACCTAGGTGTTGTACTCTTTAGTTTATGTTTTTCCTTTTTGGGTTGTTTTCGCTTGTCTTCCAGGGATTGTTTTTAGGCATTGTTGTTCCAATGGTGCAAAAAACCAGTGGAAAGGATAGGATCCTCGGTGTAGTGTGCAATGCATCGATATCCTTCCTACTTGGGAATGCATTATGGAAATTGGTGTAGTGTGGATTAGTTGTGATTTAAAATTTGTTTTGAGTCTAATGTTTACCCCTATTTGTGTGCAGGGATGGGAGAGTCAAATTCTATTAAGAAGAAAGGGAAGGTAGGAAAAATTTCCAAAAAGATGGGTGGTTATTAAAGAGAATCCTATATCAGTAGCCCCTCCTTGCATTCCGGATGACGAGACCCTGGCTCAGGCCCTCACACGACTCAAGTTAGAAAAAGGGAAAAAGGTAGATGAGCCAAAACACACAACGAAAGGGAATAAGCCCTCCGCATTCTGAGAGTGGCCATTGGGGTGCAGACCTAATGCTCCGCTATTGTCCAAGGAAGAGAAGGAGAGCCTTCATGCTCAGCCTTCTACTTCCATTATTGTGGTAGTGGATTTTGATGAGGACCCAAAGGAGTGTCCTCTTTCAGGTAGTGAGTAGCTCGATAGTTGTTAGAGGAATGTTGAACCTTCTCTATTGCTTAGCTGGTTTGATACTTTATTCTATGTTATGATTATGAAACTTTGATACTTATTATATTATGTTTGTAACATCCTGCTATGCAACCCCGAAGGGTAAGATCCAAAAGAGGACCAGATAATTTTTTTTTTTTAAACATACAGAATAAATTACAGAAAAAAATAGTTGCCAATACAATAAAACAACATACATGGCCAAGCATGGTTGAACTCAACCCAAAGGAGAGGACTAATCCACCCTCTAGAGAAAATCCAAATGGGAGCAATAAGATAGCTCCAAAAAAATTTCTCTGGAACCCCCTGCTACAAAACTTCCTACTCCGGAACTTGCTGCTGCAGAACTTGTTGCTCTGGAACCTTCCTGCTTTGGAACCTGTTGCTCCAGAACTTCCTGCTCTAGAACCTTCCTGCTCTAGAACCTTCCTACTCTGGAACCTGCTACTTTAGAATTTTAGAAGTAACAACCTAGATCAAAACAAAAAGCGGCGATGCGCAGGAACTTCTGCAGACTAAAACATGAAGAAAATATACAACCAAAGCTCTGATTTTTGCATGGAAAATATTGAAGAAAAAACCATTATCATCATCATAATACAAGTGAATCTGATACCAACACCAGAAATCGTAAGCCAATATAAATCATCACATTTCTTCTCATTAATCTATATGATTACATTTTCACTCTCAAGCAAGTACAATATACATAAAATAATATATAAGAGTACAAAGGCATACCAATAAGTAAAATACATCAACATATAAGACAAGTACAAGAGGGATAAGCTCCAACTGGTGCTCCAATAACTTGTACGTCGGTCCCCAATGGTGGTGGCAACACCTCCCTACCATGTGCACTCAAAAGAGGCCACCCCACTGTGCTTGGAGGTAGTCACAAGGCCCAAGCAGAAAAGTAAGACAAGGGTAACATATAGCCAACACTCACATCAGACACAGAGCAAACATAGAATACAATGCATTAAGCCAATGTCACGACATGAAGATGCACATACAATAACATGTCAGGTACTACTCACGACTACTAAGGTGCGAGGTGCTAGAGAGCAAACCAGAAGGAGTATCATCATGGGTGCTCGAAGGGATGGCACCACACGAAATCAAGTACACCTCTCATACAAAAAAAGAAGCCTAATAATGCCCAAATCAATGCCCTGCAGATGGATGACTCAACGCCCTGTAGACGGATAGGCTATCTCAAGTGCATCATTAGTCTTTGCAAGCGCTCAAGGCCATACACGAGGACACATTATCTTATAACTGTTTTACTCCATCTCATCTAACCAAACGAGGAATCCAACAAACATGAAACAAGAGGAAAAGCCACAATTTTCAATCATAGAAACCATTTAAAATAGCCAAGCTAATATTGTTGTAAAAAGACACATTTAACAGCGGAAATTCAACATAAAAAATGAGGCATAAAATTATATAAAATTCAAAGTGCCCGGATTAAAATTCTAAGTCTGACCCAGTTCATATTTTGGCATTTCAAGCTGAAATCCACCTTCAATTTTCAATTTTATGACTCATAATAAGATGTTCAGAAAAACATCATTTTAAGTATAGGCTAGGCAAAAACATGAAAAATGAAAGTGCCTGAATTAAAAATCGGACAAAGACCCAGTTAGTATTTTGACATTTCTACACAGAATCCAATTTTATTTTACATTTTTAATAGATAGTAAAAGAGCAACAATGAAAAATGTCATTTAACAAGAAGGCACAAATTTGGGCAAAAATGAAAGTGCCCAGAATAAAAAGCTGCCAAAGACCCAGTTTAAATCTTGGCATTTCTACATGAAATCCACCCTTAAAATTCATTTTTAGCAAGGGGATAATGAGAAACAAAGAAACAACACGTTTTTATAAATGGGGCAAAAATGAAGAATATGAAAGAACTGTAAATCAAATTTTGTTCAACAACCCATTTCATAATTGTTGGAAATGAACAAAAATCTGCCATACAAAATACTACAAGGCATCAAAATGAATTTAAAACATCCATCATTCAAACCCTCAAACAATACAAAAATGAAATAGAGGAGTTCCTCCAATTTTCATACAATAAAAATAACCCAGATCAGAAAAATCTCAGCCATACAAGAAACATGAGTAAATGCTCAATTACTAGTCATACAATATTGAAGAATAATAGAAGAATACCTCAATTTTCCCCAAAACAAAAATGAGAGAATGTTCTAACTGGAAAGCATGGTTGGGTTCCAAACTGGGACAACAAGGAGAAAATGGTAGGCTGAAACCAACAAACAAATGCCCACAAATTTCTTCTCCACCATTCTTCCAAACTCTGTTGCCCAATTCATGGGGGTTTTTCCTTCTCCTTCCAAAGACAAAAAATTACTTCTTCTCCCCAAAAGAATGACTCACCCCCACAAAATAAAACTTCCTTCTCAAAAAGATAACTCTCCCCCCCCCAAAAAAAAAATATATATATATATATATATATATATATATATATATATATATATATATATATATATATTCAA
Source organism: Sequoia sempervirens (assembly GCA_007258455.2). Taxonomy (NCBI): domain Eukaryota; kingdom Viridiplantae; phylum Streptophyta; class Pinopsida; order Cupressales; family Cupressaceae; genus Sequoia; species Sequoia sempervirens. Next base: position 10,473 of record VDFB02362257.1, read on the forward strand.
AACAAGGATGCCCCTTATTTTATTTTAACTAACTCCTCAACACAATAAAAATGAAATAAATCATTTTATTAAGCAAGCTATTAATGCTATGCAAAGAAATTAATTAAAATCACTAATATCTAATATTCCCTCTTTCATATAAAAATAATAATAATATAAATCAAACATTAAAATACATAAAACCCCCAAATAAATTTAAATAAGACTATGACAGCTCGCAAACTGGATTAATAAAATCATTTAAAATTTTCAAATGAAATATATCATTCTCTCGAATGATCAATAAAAACCATTTCAAAACAACATATTTAAAATATCATGAATAAATCCATTCCAAATCTCAAATCTCAAATCAATTAAACACAATGAAATACCATATATATGAAACCATGCAAAGATGCCAATGAAAATACATCGTAGCACTGAAAACCAAAATATATAGCCACATAATAGATTCAAGAAAACCATAACAAAATACCTCAATGACATCATTGTAAACAATAGACAACTGAAAGGTGCGCTAGAACATACAGCTGAAAGGTGCTCCAGACATTATCGTTAGGTAACCAGACGGTAAGACATCAACAAGGAAACACTTCCATAATAGGGTACAGTGGGCTAGGGTAGGGGAAATTTGTCCTGTGACTACCTCCAGTAACCACCATCGGGGAAGGTACGCTCAAACCTATAAAGCTAGGTGGAGTCGATACCTAGTATCTATAACATACACATCGCATGTACATATATACATAGCCAAAGCACATACTACATCCTGACTGTAGTTAACTACCATATATATCAATTAATTGCATCATCATAGCTAATCATAATAACCTTTCACTTAATCAACACTATCTAACCTCATTATAATAACATTTAACATTTAAAATATCAAATCAAAAATCAAAATACTATCTTACCAACATGTGTTTAGAGAGGTGTTAAATTCCCCCTCCCTAAGATTTGACTTACTCCTGGAAGTCATGTAAACTTAATATGCAGCCATGTCACACATTAGTACTCAAAATATAATAATCAACATTAAACGATTGTATTTCATTCCAAGGATGAGAAATTTAATATACATCATTCATCACTGAACGAAATAGACTGGACATCCATATAACTTTCACCTTTCTAAGAATCACTATCAATATATTGACATATACCATACTCATAAAGTCTCAACATGAACCAAAATAGCATGGTTAATCTTACTAACATCACATATGCCACAATTCTCAAAATAAGCATTTAATTTAACATCCACAATCATTCAAGGATACATTAATTTCCACTAAGAATAGGGTAAAGAAGATGCATAAGCACTCAATTCTTTCCAAATCACAATAATTCTTCAAAATAAAAATAAAAGTCATCAATAACCAAAAGAAGATTCACAATCTCTGAAATGGCACAATACATAACTATGTGATTAAACTAGCCACCAAATGAGGAAGGAGGGAACAATGTCTAACTATCACAATAGCCCCTCATGTGTGGCGGAGTGAACACACCAACCACATGGCATGAAGTTTACTCCTTGGCTACACCTCGTATCGTGTCGTCACGCGGCATGGACTCGCCAAGTGGCCCACGCACTACTTAGCTATCTGCATGGAATGTGCACCTCGGCCACATCCCGCATTGCATCTCAGTGTAACATGGTCATATGCCGGCTGGAGAAGGCACATACTAGTCATATGCTGCATGGCAGTGTGTTTGTGGCTCCATAGAAGTAGGTACGCGCAAAACACACCCCGCATTGTGATACCTCGTGGAAAGGGCACATGCAGGTACTTTTCGTATCCAGAGGTATACATCGCTAGGACAAACCCATATGCCAATTGACCCAAACACTATCGAAATAAAACATGAGTGTCCCTCTACAAGTGTATGAGGCCTCATCATGCTCATCACACAAGTAGGCTACCATAACACAATCTCATAGTGCACCTTCACGCGTCTAAGCACGTGGCATCATCACCAACACTATGTTGGAATATCAGTGTTGTGTGGCATCATATCTATGGCATCATGGTAGAACACATGTATATATGGAATAAATAGTGCATATATGAGTATATAAATATGGGGCTACACAAGTCTCACCTCTCATGTGGACAAGGTCGACTCACTAATGCTAGCTCAATGTCCCTACAAACAGCTAGGAAATATTAACAAACCAATGTTGTTGAACACAAAACTATGGGGATTAGGCTAGCACATATGGACCAAGCACCCTGATCCATCATAAGGGGAAGTAGTGAGTACTTTCCTTGGGATCGGTTGAGTTGAGACCACTCTGCATCGCAATATGTGTATGCTACACACTCCGCCCAAGGAACTTTGTGGCTGCTACTAACCCTTCACGGATTGAGGGTCTAAAGAACCAAGAGAAGAGACTCTACGAAACTAACTTTTGGTTACTCTTAATACATATGTAAATTTCAAGCACATGTGGGTTGGCCCTCAATCAGGTAACAAACATACAAGCACACATAATGGTATGGTTAATCTCACACCCCAAATACAACATATCCTCCATGGATGGGTACCCAGTCTCACCATCCCATGGGCACACAAAGCAAGTACAGGGTATTCACAACACTCAACATGTGCACTAACACAAGATGTTCACATAACAGGGAGTACCTTTTTCCAATTTCCTCTTACCAAAATAAAACCATTATCCACCTCTAATTATGCAAGGTCAATACAACTTTCCAAGAACATGTACTCCCAACATCCATACAATACATCATAGTGCTACATGGAGTAAATCAACAATGCCATAATAATTCTCACATTCACATTCACTTTTATTAGGTGGTAAATCACCTTACTACACACATATGTTTTAAACCACATTTATTTCCAACACATAGTGCAATATCATTACAATGTTTACTCAATACAAGGTATGCAACATTATCATTAACATGCAAATGGTCTCACTATTCCTTTTTTCCTCTAACTTTTACTTAATGCAAAACAATTTCTTATTCAAATTCATACATATCCCATGATTATGAATGCAACTTGGGGACTTAGGTCCTTTACCCAAGGTTAGATCTAATAAAACAAATCTTCATGAATGCATAACATTTGCTCAAATCTTCATGAATGCATAACATTTGATCATAAGAGACAAGCATACAATGGATTTCAATACACCACACATTCAAAGATAGGAATCTTCATTAAACCAATGAGAAGAGAGAGAGAGAGAGAGAGAGAGAGAGAGAGAAATTTACAATTCTGACACAGGCACGAATGCAAACATGGTTTCATCATCACACAATCACTTTCACACAAATGCATCGATCATGCGAGAGCATGCAGTAATCTCTATGAACTAACAACATGATCATTGATTTTCTATTACCATATTTACAGTCTCAATACAACATAACATGCATAAGCAACTCAAAAACCACATAGGGTTAATCAAGCAATCATTAACACAAGGAGGTAAAGCACAAGAAGACATGCACCGAAATTTGCATGGTAATGAAAAACAACAAGACTCAAGAAGAGAATACACACAAATGAAATTTCTTGGAACCCTCAAGGTCAAACAGACCTTCCAAGAACATGAGCAAAGAAACCAAGCAAGGGTAATTTTAGGTAACACATGTCACTTGCAACCCACCAACAAGCTAAGGTCCAACATGCCCACCCACAACTCAGGATAAAGGAAAGTAATCAATCTCAACCTCGAGAGACTCTCAACCAAGGGAATCACTCCAATCCCATAGGGTAAGGCAAGACCTAGGAGGCATCATTCCTCCACAACAAAAGTCAGGGTTAGGAAATTTAGCCCTCTAAAATTCCATACCAAAGCACTTAAAGCAAGAGGTCCTATGACTATCTCGCCACAACAGACACTTGAAACACACACATCAAGAACACTGCAACCACATGGGCTACAACCACACTCAAGAACCACTCAAGGGTCACAACCCTTTACACAATGAAAGAGCCACGCATCAAGAAGGAGACCAATCAACACAGTTCTTGGTAGGCTCACGGGTTGAACTAACCCTCACACAAAAGCATTCCTCAACAAGACATGCAAGGGGCAGAAACAACAACAAAACTTCTTGTCATCCACCACACACAACACACCAAGCAGGTATCAATCATAAGCAGGGATCCTAGTGCTGCAACATGGGTTCCACCTCTGACTTTTCCCTTGGCTCTGCCCTTAGGGGCATCCTAAAGGAAACAAGGAACACATCAAAATAGATCATCACAAGGATGATCTAAACACCGAACTAAGACATGAACGCAAAACAACAAGACTATGAAAAACAATATAACAAGCTCATGCCACACACGCCAAATACAACATAACATAGAAGGCTCAAGTACGCTAGAACTCTCAGTGTGTGAACATGGGCTCTAATACCAGATGTAACATCCCGCTACGCAACCTTGAAGGGTAAGGCCAAAAGAGGACCAGATAATTTTATTTTTTTGAAAACATACAAAATAAATTATAGA
>VDFB02362258.1:0-36936 GCA_007258455.2 Sequoia sempervirens
TTTTTTCCAACATACTTGAGGGAAAATTACAATATGATAGATATGTTGTGGTTAATAAATTCCCTTTATAAGGATATAGCATTTATAGTACTTGAATCCAATATGAAAGAAAAGATTATAAGGGTTCATGATATTTTGTTGGCTAGTCATTAAGGGAATTTTAAGACTGACAAGCAAATTCAAGAAATTTTTACATGGAAAGGGCTTAAACATGATATCCTTATGCATAATAGAGAATGATTGGTTTGTCAATAAAACAAAACAAAGCAATATTTTCCATTTGGTTTATTGCAACCCCTACCCATCCAAAACAAAAATAAGTTCACTGGATTTTATCAATAGACTTCCAAAATTTCAAGGTAAGGATTGAAGTTATATAGTTCTTGATAGACTCACAAAATATGCACATTTTTTTACATTATCTTCATATTTTAAGGCACCTTAGCTTCATGACTTGTTTTTAAGAGAAGTATTTAGACTTCATAGATTGCCTCAAAATATTGTGAGTGATCATGACAATAGGTTCCTAAGTTTGAGCAAGAACTATTCCATTTGACAAGAAATAAGCTTACTCCCAACACTAGTTACCACCCCCAAACAAATATTTAAAAATTCTCAACAAGTGGAACGATATTTAAGAAGCTTTATTTCTAGTCATTAAAAGGCATGGATCAAATGGCTTCATTTTGGGGAGAATTGTTAAAATACCACTTATTATATGTCTATCATGAGGACACCATTTATGAATTTATATGGTTATGAAGCTCCAACTTCATTGATCTTGTTATTTCTTATAGTAGGGTACTAGGGTCTAAAATTTGCTTCAATAAAGTTAAGATATTTTAAAGTATCTCAAGCACAACCTCCAACTTGTTCAAAATTAGTAGAAACCGTATGCAAATTAGTATTGTGTTGTGTTCTTTCAAGCTTGGGGATATGGTTTACTTGAGATTGTAGCCATATAAGTAGCCCTCTCTTAAGAGGAGTGGAGCAGAGAAGCTTAAGCCCTATTTGTATTGATCGTACAGGATCAAGCAAAGGGTTGGAAAAGTTGCTTATGATTTGGTACCCCTAGAACAGAACAAGGTACATAATGTGTTTCATGTTTATCAACTTAAGAAGGCACTTGGTCAACATGTAACTCCTTTGGTTGAGCTAACACCCCTAGATGAAAAAGGGAAGTTGATTTTGATTCCCAAAAATATTGTTAATTATAGGGAATAAAAATTGAGAAATTGAAGCATGGAGTATTTGGTTCAGTGGAAAAACTATCACTTGAGGATGCCACTAGGGAAGGTGAGAAGTTTCTAGAGCATCCTAGTTTACAATTGCTTGAGGACGAGCAATTTTGGGAACAGAGGACTATCATGTCCCCTTCTCAAGCGTAAATTCAAAAATGGCAACGTAATTTTCATAATTTTTTGCAAGCTAACAAGATGGCTTAAAAGTAGAAAATTAATTAAATAATTAAATATTGAAGTTATTGAAAAAGTAAAAGTAAATGACAACTTATCTTTAAATATATAAAAAGGTGTTATAAGTGATTAATTTAAATGTCCCTTGACTCATGGTACAAAAAGGTAACTAAAAGGACACTTAAATTATAATTTTACAACTTTGAGAAAATTATTTCAAATAGATTAAAATTTAATTTATTTCCTCAAACTAAAAAGTTATTGAGATTTTTTGAAAAAGAGGCTATATTCTTTTAGAAGCTATTTCATTTTTCAAAAATGAACACATACTCATCTCCATTTTTCAAGGGTAAAAGAGGCTATATTCTTTTAGAAGCTATTTCATTTTTCAAAAATGAACACATACTCATCTCCACAGAAACCCTTTGAAAAGTTGAAATCTTTGAGGATAAAAACCCTCCTAATTTTTAGTGCAATATCATTTAGGGATTTGATAATGAGCATCCAATATTCTTTTCAATGTCGTAGTTTTTGGGTATGATTTTTCAATGTTTAATCTAATTGTTTTCTTCTAATTTTGGTGTGAATATTTTAGAGTTCAAAAAATGATAGTATATTGATTTTGATGCATATTATCATAGGTTGTTTGGAGTTTAATGGTTTCCCATGTAGGTCATACCATTTCTATTTTCCCTACAAGCCTACCATTATTATCTCCTTGCAGGTGGTACTATATGTGTTTCCCATGAGTATGTACTATTTCATTTATTGATGTATTTGAAAATATAAAGATGATTTACATTTTCAGACCTAGTTGTTCAAGTTTCTGCACTTTAGAGGGGTTGTACAAACATGTACTTGGCCATACCAGCAAAGGGTTAAATTACAACTATTAAGGGGCAATTTGGGGTTGATTATGGGCAATATATTTGTTCTGGCCTAGCCACCACTATTGGAGATGGTAATTTTTTATTTTATGTGTTGAAATTCTTTTTTGCTTAGCCTTGGGTTATACATTAGTTGATTTGTACCACCTAAAATGAATAAATATTCTTTATTTTGAGTTCTAGTGGTTTTTGGAAATAATCTACATCATTACCAAGCAACTCTAGTTAGTGAGCAAAGGTACAAATTTATTTCTTGTGATTTTCCAATTGGCTACAAAGTGTTTGACAATATGCTCATATTAAGAATAATGGAAATATGAATCTAAAATTGATTCTAATATATTTGTAAATGAATATTACTCGTCATTGTAATAATATGAAAGAAATTATGTCATTCTTTCATTTTCAAAGTACTTTCATTGTAATAGATCCTTGAACAATAGTATTGACAAATTTGTTTCTATCATTCTCCTCCTTGCATGACATGAACTAAAATTGTGTGAGTTAAATTTTCTATTTTGGCATTGATGCAATTTTATTTACACTCACTATCAACCATTTTGGCTAGAGTGATTCTATGACTTTGTTTTAATTGTAAGTTGGTTGGCTTGTCACCAACACTTTCCAATTAATCTACCTTTGTCCTCATTCTACCTTCGCATGCGCTCACCTTGCCCATTCTTGGATTTGGATGATCAAAAAGAGTAGAATTGAGTTGATTACAAAAGAAATATCATTTTGGCTAGAGTGATTCTATGACTTTGTTTTGATTGTAAGTTGGTTGGCTTATTGCCAACACTTTCCAATTAATTTACCTTTGTCCTTGTTCTACCTTTGTATGCTCTCACCTTGCCCATTCTTGGATTTGGATGATCAAAAAGAGTAGAATTGAGTTGATTGTCAAAAAATATATCTAGATTTGAGCTAACACCCTATGAGTGTTATTGCATTTTCATGGTAGAGAAGCAAAAATAATGAATGTGAAATTGTAGGAAATTGAATCCAATTCGCAATAAAGGCTAACCACTATCTCCCCATAATTACTTGCAACAATAGAAAAACATCTATTATTAGATTGGTTTGTAACTACCACCACGAAAGGAGACAAAAATAGTGAACACCAATTTGAGGCAATTCACATCATCCTCCCATCTAAAAGGACTAAACCAAGAACCTGATTACAACGCCACTAGTATTAGGATGTAGACCTAGTAGTTTTATCTTCAAAATATTCTTTTGAGATCCCTTGTCTCAATTCAAGCCACCACCAAAGCTTTCACCCCTTGTTCTTCCAAGGTCAAGAGTAACACTAATTCCACCATCTAATTGGACCAATAAAGCTAGGCAAAGTCCCCAATGTAGAATCAATAGAATATTTGTTGTTGTAATCACTAATAGACTTGAAAATTTTCCTCTCGTTCCAATCATACTTCACATCACTACTCGCATACAAAGTTAAGCAATCACTTTTAACCAATTATTTTATCAATGCATGGGAGAGTTTTGATGCTCATGCTAATGTCCCTATAATTCACCAATTTCTTCAACCCCATTACAATGAATTGGAACTTCAACGTCTATCTTTTGAGGTTCACCTATAATCTTGTTAGTTTAATCTCATTGCAACTATGCATCAAATTTTGGTTCTACCTCACTCTTCAAATAATCCATCTCTTTTACTCCAAATTTGCCTTCAACTCCCTTCTTGGCTCATCAAGAATTTCATTTTTCTCTTCAAACTCAAATCCAAATTTGCTAGAAGAGACAAAGCTATCACTTGAAATGCTCCTTCCTCTTTCCACAATTTTAAGAGAATTTTGTTTTTTGCATGTTTAACCTTGTAGATATTATCTCTACCTCCATGGATTACATTATGATCAAATTGTCGATAAGTCCACCATCTATGATCACCTTACACACTTTGTCCTTACATGTGCATTTTGTTTAGAAGACACTCTTCCTCTTCCAATCAACTTTCGGGGTTTCTTTCTCCCCAAACATTAAGGTTCTTCTCAATATCAAGTTCTCTCTTGACTCAACTTCAACTTCTTTCAACCAGGGTTTTTCTTCTTTGGCAACCATTACCTTTTCGGGATTTTGAGGGCAATCTATGGCCTTATGGGCTTCATTACAAATAAAACACTTCAAGGGCTTCCACTCTCTAGAAGGCAATCATCCTCGCCCTCTTACCTTTGAAGCCTCCACTTCCTCTCAAGTCAATCTTCACATTCTTGCCATCTTTTGGCTCTTCACTCGTGATAGGTTTTTGAAGAAATCTCTTTCCTTTTATTTTGATTGATATCACCCCTTTTACTCAATTTTATTTTTCCAATTCAATTTCTCCTCTACCTTTAATATTCATAAGCCTCATCTATAGTAGGAACTTTTACCAGTGCAAACTCATCCTAAAGTTGAAACTTTATTTCATTCGCATATTGAGCTACACTTGTCCTTCACTCACCAATAGAACCATCCAAATTTGAAGCCTCATTAACTATTCAATATAAGTTTGCATTAACTAATCTATTTGTTTTAAATTTTGAAGTTCTTTAAACAATTTTTATTGTTGTTTTGAGGGCAAGAATCAAGCTATTAGATGTTGAATAGGCCAAAGCTTAATGTTTTATTTTCCATGTCTTCTTCATGAACTCTACACATTTTCCCACCATAGGGCTACATTGAACTTTATCTTGGAGGCAACGAATTTTTATCTTTTTGGATCATCTTCATCCATGTCTTCTATCTCAAAGTACTTAACTCTTGAATCCAATCTAGGAATATATCAAAGTTGAGTTTTCCTTTAACATCTAAAATATCCACCTTTACTTTGCAACTTTGTTTACTCAATGCTTCAATAAGCCTCTCCATAGTCTAATACCCTAACAACATATACTAAGTTCTTTGGTTCCTCTTCTAACTCGTCCAATTATAATCTACCCTCAAGGACCTCTAGCCTTCTAAGAAGTGTTTCTTTGAGGACCTACATTCCTCCTGTACCTTCTTCCCCAATTCATGCGGACTCCCCTCTAGGTCATTACAGGCTACTTTTATACCAAAAACTGTTGTAGATAAAACCTCTACTCTTGCTAATTAGCTCTCACAAAAGCATAAAGATCTTATTACAAATGTGTTCAAAACTATAAACTGAATAATGAATAATGAATTGAGCCATTTTTTCATGGTAGAGAACCACAAAAAGAATGAAGGTAAAAATTGTTGCACCGTAATTTTATTATAGATCAGAACAAAATATAATAAAATATCACAAAATTTGTCACTTTCCTTTTGTCTCCAACCCAGCGCCTACCCAGCAAATAACTGAAGTTTTAAAGTAAAAATAGCTTGCTTACAATCAAAGCAAGCTCTAAATATAAAATTTATTTAGAATAAAACATCAAGAGGAAGAAATCTTCAAATAGATTTCAACTAAATAGAGTCTTGATATAGATCTTCCCAGAGGTTTGAAAGCACTATACTCTAAAAATAGTATTTACTAAAAATGGTCAATCTGAAATGTCCAAGGCCCTTTCAGTGAATCTAATGTAGCAAAGATCATCTTTCTCGTTTTGAAAATGATTTGCCATCAGAAGAAGCAACTCAAAGTAATGGCACGTTCTTTTACCGCACCTGACAGCTTTTACATAGACAATGATTTTGGCATCTCTTTATCCTAGCGTGTGCTTTTGGGATGTTTGAACTTCTTTTCTGTTTTTTTTTTGCCGACTTCTATTTAAAGCCTATTTTGTCAGCCCAATGGAAAGGCACACACCTCACCATTAGATTGTCATTTACAATACCTTCGACAATTTTTGTCTTATCACTTGCACCCAAGCTCCAATGTTCGTCTTGTTTAACACTGAAACGCATCTTCTATTGGCTATCAATGACACTGATTAGAGCTTAAAAGTAGGGACATTCATGAACTTGTGACAAGGATTCTACAATGAGTCGACATTCAAGAAATGACTTACGTTTAACTTGAAAGGTAACTCTTGTTTAATTTTTTAAAAACTTATTTAGTTATTAGGTAGTACAACACTTCACACACCAATCATGTACTATTTTTATCATATAAATAAAACTACATGGCGACAAGCCATTTTGTACAATTTTGATAAAACACAAAATTAAAATTTCTTCCCCAGATTCAAATTATGGTCAACTATTGGGAACAGGCTTTAAGCCAAACCTTTAAAACAAGTATTTAGAGAGCGCGTTTACATTTCAGGCACCCCAACGTGTCAAAATACGGGGATCCTGCCAAACAACTAATCTAATACACCAAAGTTCACAATACAGAAAAACAATGAGAATCTCTACAAAATGGTGACTAAAGCAAGGTCGGTCACATATGCATTCCACTATCGTGTAAAATATACATGCCAATTTAAGGGAGATAGCAGTTAGCATTTTAATACAATATATAATTAAATTGGACAATTTACTGCAGTATGAAAAACGAAATTGGCTTTCCAATAAATCATTAAGGGTATGTGGTACGAGGACACATGGGGGGGCCACTTTCTGAATCTAGGGTGTCATTTCTGATAAGACAACTCATTTAACCAGTCCTGTGAAAAGCCAATAGCACTAGCATTTACAGATTAGTTTTTGTTCCAATCCCAAGCATTAAAAATAACCTTAAAATACATCCTTTAAATTTGATTCTAAATTTAATCCCGATTTGCATCAGCCAAGACTACATCGACATGAGATTGTAATTATGCAAAACAATTGAATCAATGCATTGAGATTGTACATCAACACAACATAAGAAATCAATGCATTGAATGAAAAGAAACTCTAAACTTTACGTTTGAAAAAAAATCCTCTTCTGGCAAACATCTAGAAGAGCATAAAACAATATCTATTGGCAAAAAGGAAAATTAGACCCATGAATTCAGACCCATGCAGAAACCATGTTTTAGAAATTGGCTCCAGTCAAATGAATTACATATGATATTTTACCTTGTGTTTTCTGCAACTTATCCCCAGCAAGGAACAACCCATGTTCATTTTGTTGAATACTTTTTAAAATATTTTCTTATCTTTGAAGGAAAGAAACTCTTGTACCAGAGATAGGAATCTGCTACCAGCAAAGAATTAACTGCCCACCCGCAAAACATGTTTTCACTGGAGTAGAGAAATAAAAGAAAAAGGTGAAACTCATAAAACCATTTTTAGTAGATCCCAAGCTGCTCAACCCATATCAAACAAAATTAATCCCTGATTTGTTATTAAATAGTATTTTTATAATACATAGGCAGGAGGTTTAATCTGCCCTTGCATGGACTATTATCTCTATAGGCAGGAGTTTTAATCTGCCCTTTCTTAGACTATCATCTCTAGCTAAGATTTATCAAATCGATTAGGAAGTTACTGAATCAAGCAGGAGCTGGTGCCAATTCAGGAGGTGAGGGTAGTGGTGGAAGAGCCTTCAGAGGATTCATAATGACCGAATCAACAAGACCATATTCTTTTGCTTGCTTTGGACTCATAAAGTAGTCACGGTCAGTATCAGTGTTAATCCTCTCTATTGTCTGCCCCGAAAAGTAAGCTAAATAACCAGCCAGATTAGCCTTGTGATACAAAATTTCATTTGCCTGCAGCCTCCAAGCATTATTTGGTTACTGACAAGCACCATCTCAAAAGAAATTGCAGCTTCTGTGCCTAGAATTTCAACATAACAGTTTTTAATAAACATAAACCAAAAACTGTCAAATCATCACCTGAATCTCCACATCCGTTTGCTGACCCTGTGTACCTCCAAGAGGCTGATGAATCATTATCCTGGAATTTGGCAAACTGTATCTTTTACCTTCAACAATCAAATGACAAACCTCATCAGATTCACAAGACCACAGATAATGAGCAAAACTCAAATAAGAGCATCCATTACAAAGGAGGAACCAGTGAAAATTCTGAGTCAAATAAATTTATATAAATTAGCTACCTTTTGTCCCAGCAGCAAGAAGAAATGCACCCATACTGCCAGAAAGAAAAACACCAGCTTAGATGTTAGTGACAATTGCAACTATTATCTCCACCTTCAAGATCTACACAGCAGATCTCTAGACTCAAGCAGTCTATTTTCTACCAGGTATCTTTGAAAAGCCAGAAAACTAGACTGGAAAAATCAACTTATCAGGAAACCAAATATGCAACAAAATCATATAGGTTTTATAAAGCTGCAGAATGAAATGTACAAAAATGGGTTGAATCCAAGCCTTTGAATCTCTTTCACTGAAGATGTTAATATTAACAAATAGTGTACTTATAACAGCATGCAAATCCAACAAGTTTTGTTTCCGAATAACAACCATTAACGATTGCAGATATATGATTTCCACAGTCCATAATGTTGTTGGCATAGCTTCTGGTCTTGACTGTGTAAGTTTATTTCCTCAGTTTTTCAGATCAAACTCCATGATCCATCATCAGGAAGAAGAGAGCAAGACAAGAGAAGAGAAATAAACCTGAGATCAAACTCCATGATCCATCATTGGGAAGAAGAGAGCAAGACAAGAGAAGAGAAATAAACCTCGAGGAAATAAACTTACACAGTCAAAACCAGAAGTTATGTACAACAACCTTAACGATCTTTATGTACATCCAAATAGAGGGCTCAAAGTACAGCCTGTGACAAGCTTTTTATGCACAGATTTCAATTTAACTGCTTGAAAACAGAGCATCTTTACAATAAACAAGTAGCATATCCTACTTCTTTGACATTAACAAAATGACTGTCAACAGAATCCAGTTTTATTTCTCAAAGAGATGATTGTAATTTTTTTCTCAACTTACTCTTTAGTTTTATAATTTGATCTTTATAATGTCAAATTTACAACTACTGCAACCACTCACTTCAAATCGTATTAATCCAAAAGTAGTCCTATAACAGATACAAGATTTTGACTGGTGTTGGAATTAACTCGGTACCTTTGGGAAGACTAATGGTGGCCTTGGGAACACTTTACTGCTGTATAAATTAAGATAAGCTGATGCAAACTATGATTCAATTCCTTGCAACCTTTTACTGTACTCCATTGTCAGAATATATTGGTTATTGCGGTCCTATCTTGCGATAATTGATAAGGCACACTGAAGAAAACTACAGGCTTATGTTTTAATGAGATCAATGAACAATACTTTTTCCAGAGAATACTCGGTAATTGATCTGGTTTTTTACTGGTGTCAGAACCCACTTACAGTCTGGTTGGCCCATGCCCAACTACATGAAGGTTGGGTTGAAGCCCATGTGTCTACAAAAAATATTAGGTAGTGCTGGAAACAGAACCATTCAACAACTTAGGTAGAAAGTGTTGTCAACCATTCACAATAATTGACCAAACTAACACCAATCCATCAGGTTGAAGGAGAGGTCCCTTTAGTTTACTTTTTCATAAAACAAGAAAACAAGTCAAATTTGCTCCTTCAGTTGTTCACTCACCAATCTCGAACCATTGCAGCCACAATCAATTTGAGAATTGGAAGGCCACACCAAAAGTACAAATCGAAATTCAATATTACTCTGGGAAACTATACCAAAGTTGTGGGTAAATAACTGTAGAAACAAATACTGAAAAATGGCAAATATGATTTACTGCTTATGGGTTACCCTACTAATCTTAGATCGCCAAACAAAAAGTTTGATAAACAGCACATTGTCTCCATCCTGCTTGCAAAGATTATTTTGAGTAGACATAAGTGATGCAAAATTCCTGACATTTATCAGACAGTTGAAAGGTTAAAAGTTTTAAATGGAGATGAGGTTTTTATCTATAAAATCTCAAAAATCATCACTAACCAAAAACAAATTGTTTAAAAATATCAATTTTCTATCACAATGATTTTATTCCATTTATTTGCTAACTTAAAAACAGTGGAAAACATCCATATGAAAATTTCTTTGTTAATTAACTGTCTACTGGACTTCAAGTTCAGATCAATAAACTACAATTACCCCAAAATATGAAATTAAAAACTTTAGTCATGTGGCTTGTTTTCCACCCATCATGTTTCTCCTTGGGACAGCAGCAAATCTTTCATCAGAAAGCATGTTCTTCATGAGACTGCATTTTCTCAGTAGGTTCTCATTGATAATTTCAATTACAATATACAGTCAGCGCTTCTCAGGCAGTTATCCCATCCAAACAATATTTCCCCAGAATCGCTTACCTAATGACTGTCAGCATCTTTTCTAGTCAAGACTGACTAGATCAAGTCTTTGTCAGTCCATTACAGGAAACAGTCGGTGCTTGTTCTCTCAGCAACTGATTTCATCAACATCTTCTCGGGCGGTGATCTCATCCATAGAATATTTCCCCAGAATTGCTTAGCTAATGACTGTCAGCATTGTTTTTAGTCAACACCGACTAGACCAACTTTTTGTCAGACTATTTGCCTATGACAAACTTCTTTGAAGAAATATTATCTTTCTGTAAGAAAGACAGATCTTGTTATCTCATCTCATTGGTATTGATAACAATGGACTAAGCGATGTGGAGCCTGCTATCCTGAGATCTGAGTGTGATCTTTAAAAAATGACTTTAAATAGAGTATGGACAAATGTTTCCTTTGACAAACAAGCTGTGGAGGGTTTTGCTCCTGACCTAGACACTTTGTAGTACTTCTTTTTGGATGGATGCCTTGTAGTATTGTCATTCTTTTGTCTGTCGTCTCCTTTAAATAATTTTCTGAATGAACATAGATTCTCAAGGGCTGAAATCTTTTTAATTTGCCTATTCCAGTCTATCCAAATCTTGCAACCTTAAATATTAGTCTCTGTAACGACCCAGAGAGAACGTTGAGGATAAAGGATCTTTGAAAAATGGTGTTAATATTAACATATAGATTCTGGCATCATATCTAGATTTTTGTAGATTTCTGAATTTGATTGTGTGCCAATTTCTGACTCAAAAATTGGCACACAATCAAATCAAAAAATCTACAAAAATTTATGATATGGATTGTGGAAATCTAATAGCATTGCTCATATCTAGAAACAAATTATCAGGTGTGCAGTGTTTCAAAAAACGCATCACTATTGAATTGAAATCCCAGAAGAAACATCAAATCCAGCAGTAACCAGCAAAAATATTATCCTACATTCCATTTTCACAAGGAACAATGTCAAGGACAACCCTTTGCACCTGAATGGGAATTCACTACGTGAAGCAAGCTACAAAAGATGGATAGAGGTTGATTCCTTAATAAGGATATGTCAAGAAACAATTAGTAGAGTCCAGATCCATGTTCTTTTAAAGCAAATTAATATCTCAGCTGCCTGGATTTCAGCATTGAACCCAAAACAATTAGCAACCTCAATTTGGATTGGAATCAGAGTAAGGTGCAGAAAAAAGAGCACAGACTAGAAATGAATTTATAGATGTCTGTAACAGCATGTAATTTGGAATCAAGATACTTCATAACCTAACGTGACTCACTTGGTCTTTCAGTTGTTGTATGATAGCATTATTTCAAACTTCAAAACAGGAATCTCATTTGACAAGAGAACCTCTCTAAGGGGGTAGATAGCCCACAAAAGTTCCACCATAATCAAGGCAGCTGCCACCAATTCAATGAAAGGAAGCAGCCTAAGGAAGAGCTTCCCACAAATGAAATGAAAGATGACAACATATGGTTGGAAATACCTGATGCAATGGCTTTGCCGTTGCACCGAAAGATCAACCTGTTAACGCCCGACACAAACACCAGATTTATACAAGATCCACAGGAGGTGGTTAAGCCATGTCACAAACCGCGGCAAGCTGGACAGGCACCAACCTATCCAAGCGGACGAAGACACCAAACTTCAGAAAGCACCAACTTTCCAACAATCCCCCCCCCCAACCAGCGCAACCGCGGGATTCGAACCCGTGACCTCGCTCTAATACAAATTGATGCAATGGCTTTCCCGTTGCGCCAAAAGATTGACCTGTTAACACCCGATACAAACACCAGATTTATAAGATCCACAAGAGGCAGTTAAGCCATGTCACAAACCGCGGCTAGCTGGACAAGCACCAACCTATCCAAGGGGACAAAGGCACCAACTTTCCAACAATACCAACATAAAATGAAAGAGTGTAGCCCATAGAAGACGTTGCACCCTACCCCCTTGATTGAATGGAAATGCATATGATCTATTAAGACTGAATCAAAGGAAAATATGTCATGTCCCCAAATTTTGAGTGTCCCCAGAATTCAAATTGAGCGGAAAAAAGCGTTTTTAAACGCTAAATTCAATATTTAAAAATAATATTAATATTAATGATTTCTAAATAATAACAAATAAAATAAATTTAAATTATTAAATAATAATATTTAAATTTATCTAAGTCTAGACCAGGCCGACCCAATTGGGAAGGCTCTTTTGAGATGCATACTTATATGGAGTCTATTGTTTGAAATAATCATCACGGATTGGACAAGCATTGTTTTGGTAGTCTGGGAGACTAACACCTCCGCAGCTCCAGACCCAGGTGGGACGAAACCCTCACTTGGAGTTTGCTTGTCTGGTCTTTCTTGCTATTTCCAGCACAACCTCTTGTTAATGCTTCAAGCAGCATCGTAGCATCTTCCAGCGCATTCATTGAAGAAATCAGATAATAGCCAAAGGCTATCTGATTTATAAGATCTCTAAAGGCACGAGTTAAGAGTCACTTCGTTTTGCTAAAAGAAGATCAACTTTAAATAATTATTTGTTAAGATATGTCTCTTACCCAAGTGGCGCGATTATCTAAATAAGCCGACTTTATTTAAATAGAGCAAATTTAATAAAGTTGTCTTTGCACAAGAGGCCGACATTGCATTTTGAAAGGTCACATCCATTGGAGATATTCCCTATTGTCATCTATAAAAGGAGATCCTTGTTATTCATTTGAGATATCGATTTATCAAGCAAGTTCGATTTATTCCTTCAGTCAAGTGCGAATTCCTTCAAGAACAGATTGCGAATTTCTCTAAGTGCAGATTTAGATTACAAGGAAGAGCAGATTATCTTCTGTCATTGCATCTAGAGTTGATGCTGGTTATTGGCCTTGTATTGGCCTCATTGTAAAGAGAATTACTGCCATTACTTTATATATAAAAGAGAGATCTTTGTTGCTGGGTTTTTCTCCCTCAAGAGGAGGGTTTTCCCAGGGTATATGCTGTGTTTCTGTGTCTGATTTTTAAATTAATTTTCTGTGCACTTATCTGATCACTAATTTAACATGGTATCAGAGCGGGTGTGAAAAAGATTGTGGTTAGATTTGTGCTTTCACAGCTTATTCTATTCTTTTGTTGAGGGTTCTTATCTATCTTCACTACATTCAAAATGGTGAACGGATTGAAGATCGAAGATAGACTCGATGGAGCTTCAAACTACATCTCATGGAGATTCCGAATCATGCTTACATTGGAGGAGAATGATTTGGTTGAATTTGCGGAGACCAAGGTTCCCGAACCTGAAGAGGAAGAAGAGAAGCTGCAATGGAGGAAGAAAGATATCAAAGCAAAGAAGTTGCTGGTTGATTCCGTAAAGGATCACATTGTTCCTATCATCTCTAAGATGAAGACTGCAAGGGAGATGTTCAAGTCTTTGGAAGAAATGTATGAAATCAACAACACCAGCCGGGCTCTTGCGCTGAAGCAACAACTTCATCATGTGAAGATGTCAAAAGGAGAGACCGTGATCGCCTACTTCATGAGAATTGCAGATTTGAGAGATCAGCTCTCCTCTATTGGTCATATGGTTGAAGATAAAGATTTGACAATGCTTGCACTCAACGGTTTGCCATTATCTTGGGAGTCCTATATTCAAGGAATTAGTGCAAGGTCTAAACTTCCGAAGTTTGATCGTTTGAGGGCCGACTGCATCCAAGAGGAATCAAGGTTGATGGCTAGAGGTGTTGGCCCAAGTTCTTCTAATCAAGAAATCCATGTTCTTGCAGCCCAAGCTTCAAAGAAGAAAGGAAAAGGTGGAAAGAAGGGACACTTCAAGAGGAATCGTGACAAAGGAAATGATGATGCTTCCCCTCCCAAGAAGAAGAGAGATTTGTCTAAAATTCAATGTTTTAGGTGTGACAAGTTTGGTCATTTTGCTAAACATTGCCCTGACAGATCTAAGCATCAAGCCTCTGTTGCAGATGTAGAGAATGTTTCTCCTCAGAAGGATGAATATCTGTTTTGCTCAGCCTTGTCATGCAATGTTGCCACCGATACCAACACATGGTTGATTGACAGTGGGGCTTCTCGTCACATCACCGGATTCAAGGAGTACTTATCAAATTTGGTGAAGAAAGACTCTTTGGAACAAGTTATCATTGGAGATGATGCTAGCTACACCGTGAAAGGGATTGGGACCTCTACTCTCCATTTGGATTCAGGTATCACACTTCAGTTGAGCAATGTTCTTTATGTTCCGGGGATCAAGCGCAATCTCATCTCTATTTCAGCCCTAGAAGATAAAGGATATCAAATTGCCTTCTCAAAAGGCAAAGTTCTTGTATGGATGGAGAACTCTAGTTTCAAAGATGCTCGAGTTATTGGAGTGAGACATGAAAGTCTCTACAGGGTTTGCACTCGTCCTCTACAAGCCTTGGTTCATGATACTTCTTCTCTATGTGATCTTTGGCATCGAAGATTGGGGCATCTACACTTTCGTGCTTTGCCTATTATGGAAAAGATGGTGACAGGTCTACCCAAGTTCGACAAGGAGCATGAAGGCACTTGCAAGGGTTGCGCTCTAGGTAAGAACGTAAAAGCCTCTTTTCATAGTAGTGAAAGTAGATCTAAGAGTATTTTAGATCTCATCCATTCAGATTTATGTGGTCCTATGTCTGTTCCTTCTTCAAGCGGATTTTTGTATTATGTATTGTTTATTGATGATCACTCTAGGAAAACTTGGATTTATTTTTTGAGGTCTAAAGAGTCTGAGGAAGTATTAGCTAGATTTAAGGAGTTTAAAGCCTTAGTAGAAAACCTTTCTGGTAAAAGAATTAAAGTCCTTAGATCTGACAATGGTGGTGAATACACCTCTAGCAGTTTTCTAGACTTTTGTACAGATGCAGGGATTAAGAGGGAGTTCAGTGTTCCCTATAATCCTCAGCAGAATGGTGTTGCAGAAAGAAAGAACAGGACAATCATGGAAGCAGCAAAGGCCATGATTCATGATCAAGATTTACAGACTTTCTTATGGGCAGAAGCTTCCAGGACAGCTGTGTATGTGCAGAACAGAAGTCCTCACAAGGTTTTGGAGAATATAACTCCGGAAGAAGCCTTCACAGGGAAGAAGCCTGAAGTTAGTCACTTAAGAATCTTTGGATGTCCTGTCTAT
Source organism: Sequoia sempervirens (assembly GCA_007258455.2). Taxonomy (NCBI): domain Eukaryota; kingdom Viridiplantae; phylum Streptophyta; class Pinopsida; order Cupressales; family Cupressaceae; genus Sequoia; species Sequoia sempervirens. Next base: position 15,624 of record VDFB02362258.1, read on the forward strand.
ATCCATGTTCCGAAGGAGAAGAGAACTAAGTTGGAGCCCTCTGGCAAGAAGGGCATCTTTGTGGGCTACAGCGAGACATCTAAAGCCTACAGAATCTACATTCCAGGACAAAAGTTGATTGAGATCAGTAGGGATGTTACTTTTGAGGAAGACATTGCATTTAGGAGATCCAAGGGCACTCACATGGAGATCAGTAACGAAGAGTCTCCTCAGGATATGGAAGTTGACCATGCTCCTGAGATTCAGAGGGAGACTGTTGAACCAAAAGAAGATGCTGATCCTGTTGAACCCTTGGAGCCTACTGATGGGCCTACTGACATTGTCATTGGAAGAAAGAGACCTCTATGGGCTAGGCGTACTATGCAAGAGGCAGAAAGCTTTGCAGCTCCTAGAGGCACATTTAGAGAAAGTAAAAGGCCTCATAAGTTCTTCAATTATGTTGCCTTAATGAGTCAGATTATTGATTCAGAACCTTCATGTGTTGAAGAAGCATTCAGTCATCAGGTTTGGAGAGATGCAATGGCAGAGGAGTATCAATCAATTCTGAAGAATGATGTTTGGGACATTGTTCCTAGACCTAAGAGCAAATCAGTGGTATCTTCGAAATGGCTCTTCAAAATCAAGCATGCTGCAGATGGGAGCATTGAGAAGTACAAGGCAAGATTTGTAGCTCGAGGGTTTTCTCAGAAAGAGGGAGTTGATTACGAAGAAACATTTGCTCCTGTTGCCCGTTACACTTCTGTCAGAACCATCATTGCCATTGCTGCATCGAAAGGATGGAAGATTCATCAGATGGATGTGAAGACAGCATTTCTCAATGGCGTAATTGAGGAAGAAGTTTACATTGAGCAACCTGATGGTTTTGAAGTTCATGAGAAGGAGTCACATGTGTGTAAGCTGAAGAAGGCCTTGTATGGTCTTAAGCAGGCTCCTCGTGCTTGGTACGAAAGGATTGATCGATACCTATCTAGTTTGGGCTTCCTGAAGAATGATGCTGATTCAAATCTCTATTTCAAAGTAATCAATGGTGATGCACTAATATTGGTTTTATATGTTGATGATTTGATCCTTACTGGAGAAGATCACCTGATTCTCGAGTGCAAGAAGGAGTTGACTTCAGAATTTGAGATGAAGGACCTTGGGCTCATGCATTACTTTCTTGGTTTAGAAGTCTGGCAGAAACCAGATGAGATGATTCTAAGTCAAGGAAAGTACACCATTGATATACTTAAGAGATTTGGCATGATGGATTGCAAATCCATGTCTACACCAATGGAGACCAATCTTCATAAGTTGAAGGAGGCTGCAGCTAATTCAGACTTGGTGGATCCTACATTGTATAGACAGTTGATTGGGTCTCTGATGTATCTGGTCAACACTAGACCTGATATTTGCTATGCAGTGAGTGCACTTAGCCAGTTTATGTGATCGAGACGATACATCTTGTTGCAGCTAAACATATCCGAGATACTTGCGTGTACAGTTGGATATGGGTTGAGGTATACTTGATCAGACTTGGAGTTACATGGTTTTGATTCGATTGGGCAGGTTGTGCAGATCGGAAGAGCACCTCGGTTGTTGCTTTAGTTTGGGTTCTGGTATGATTTCCTGGTGCAGCAGAAGCATCATCTGTAGCATTGAGTACAGCAGAGTGAGTACATTGCAGCTTGCATGGCAACTCGGGAAGCAGTGTGGCTTCGTAAGCTCCTTTCAGGATTGTTTGGACAATCAATGGAGCCTACCATCATCCATTGTGATAATCAGAGTTGCGTGAAGCTTTCTGTCAATCCTGTGTTCCATGACAGAACGAAGCATGTCGAGATCAAGTACCACTACATCAGAGATATGGTACTACGAAAGGCTGTACAGTTGAAGTACATCAGCACTGATGAGCAGACGGCAGATATTCTCACCAAGCCTCTCTCAAGGATAAAGTTTGTATACTTTCGAGAAAAGCTTGGTATGGTGGAGAATCCAGCCTTGACTGAGAAAGAGTCTCAGTGATCCTTTCTATCTTTTACCATAGTATGGTTGTAGCCATTATGGTAGATATCGTGTTGAGGCGATATTCAATATCACGTTGAGGTGATATATATCTTTACCATAGTTTGGTTGTAGCCATTATGGTAGATATCGTGTTGAGGCGATATCCAATATCACGATGAGGTGATATCTATCTTTTACCATAGTATGGTTGTAGCCATTATGGTAGATATCGTGTTGAGGCGATATCCAATATCACGTTGAGGTGATATTCTCTTGATTACCATAGTATGGTTGTAGCCATTATGGTAGATATCGTGTTGAGGCGATATCCAATATCACGTTGAGGTGATATTCCTTTGATCACCATAGCATGGTTGTAGCCATTATGGTTGATATCATATTAAAGCGATATTTGACATCACGATGAGGTGATATGACTTGAGCAGCTGGAAGAGTGCTCCTTAGCTGAGAGGGAGTGTTAATGCTTCAAGCAGCATCGTAGCATCTTCCAGCGCATTCATTGAAGAAATCAGATAATAGCCAAAGGCTATCTGATTTATAAGATCTCTAAAGGCACGAGTTAAGAGTCACTTCGTTTTGCTAAAAGAAGATCAACTTTAAATAATTATTTGTTAAGATATGTCTCTTACCCAAGTGGCGCGATTATCTAAATAAGCCGACTTTATTTAAATAGAGCAAATTTAATAAAGTTGTCTTTGCACAAGAGGCCGACATTGCATTTTGAAAGGTCACATCCATTGGAGATATTCCCTATTGTCATCTATAAAAGGAGATCCTTGTTATTCATTTGAGATATCGATTTAATCAAGCAAGTTCGATTTATTCCTTCAGTCAAGTGCGAATTCCTTCAAGAACAGATTGCGAATTTCTCTAAGTGCAGATTTAGATTACAAGGAAGAGCAGATTATCTTCTGTCATTGCATCTAGAGTTGATGCTGGTTATTGGCCTTGTATTGGCCTCATTGTAAAGAGAATTACTGCCATTACTTTATATATAAAAGAGAGATCTTTGTTGCTGGGTTTTTCTCCCTCAAGAGGAGGGTTTTCCCAGGGTATATGCTGTGTTTCTGTGTCTGATTTTTAAATTAATTTTCTGTGCACTTATCTGATCACTAATTTAACACCTCTAACTCAAGTTTCCTCACGAACTACCAGATGCGAGTAAGGAGTTTGATCCTAGACAAGCATACAAGGGAAAGGGTCAGTGATTTAAGCATATAGGTGACGAAGCCTTCGGCCATTGCCCTATATGTCAATTCTGATGCCAGCAATCAAGAATTCAGATCAATGTCTGTCAGGGAAATTGTGTCCAGCTCTCGTCAAGCACTCTTATCCTTCCCGTGAGGAAGCGCCACTTAGGCATCAACTAAATCGGCTGATTTCATCCCAGGACCAGTTTTGAGGGGAGGCAATCTCAACTACGACACACTGTGATTCCCATTCCAATCGCAACTGACATAGTGCTCTCTCAATCCAATATCAACACATTGTGCAACCGGCCAGTATTAATCCACTCCACTATCAGCAAAATCTGAGTTGGTATCACATCTATGCCGACAGCTGGATCGTGACTTCAATTGCTAGAGGGTGTCGGTGATCTCCGCAGAATCCTCCCGGTGTCCACATCATCTCCACATCCCACCGTTTTTTCCACTCACGTGCCCGTCATTATCAGAAGGTTGTAATCTGCCAGCAACACCTTACTGTTGCATTCTTTACCCACCTTGACCACCTTCGGCCTCAGGCCAGGAATTGTATTGTCCTTTGTCGGGGGTCTGGCAAATCTACCAGTCGCGTGTGCATTCACTAATCAAATACATTTCTGTTGGCTACTCGCCGTCTCAGTTAATGGTGGATTGAACTACCCATATATGGTTCATTGCTCTTGATCGCTTCAGTATTTTCAATCTGCGGCAGACATTCAATAGTTTCAATTTTGTTTGGATTCCATTCTATGTGGATGGTATATGTCATTCTGAGCTAAACGGCTGCACTTCAATAAATAAACTATAACATGTTCACTGTGATTTGTTTTGCTTCTGTATGTGATTCCTAAATCTGAGTGGCAAATCAAATTCTGTTACTACACCTGAGCCTGGCATCTTACAAAATAGTAGTCAAAGCTACGTTGCAGAAAACTCTATGTACCACCCTCCTTCTCAACTTGCCCCATGATTTCCAAGGCCGGAAAGAGATCAAAAAACATTCAAGTTGTTCCCTGCAACCTAACCAGAAATAAGGTTGGTTTTTACTGTTCAACAGGCTATTAACTTCTATAAGAATAAAAAGTGAATTTGAATAAAAGAAAATGGCAGGAAAAAATTAACAATCTGAAATTGGAACAATGAATATATAAGTAATAACCATAAAACAATGGAAAAACATAAAACACCTTTTGTCACTTCATCATTTTTCATATATTAGCCTCGCTTGGTCTTTGAATTTGGCATAGAAGAAGACTACAGGGAGTCTTATTACATACATAGTAACGATGAAAAAGGGACCATCCAGAAGGAGGAAAAAGGCATCTGTTTGACCAATATGGAGAGGGCATTTAATGGCTATAGGAAAAGTGTTGATGTTTTAGCTGCGGGAGATATCCTTCTCTCAAAATCGAAATAATAAATGACATATAAATATTATTTTAAAGGCCGACCCAAGATGAAAAGTCGCCTTGGTTCTTGAATGAGGCCGGCCCTTGTGAAGAGTCGCCTTGCTTGTGAAGAGGCACCTTACTTTGTATATATGGAAGGAGATGCTCATTCATTTGATCATCGATTTTATTCTAAAGAGACATTCGCACTTATCAAGGAGTTTGTGCATCTACAGCAGATCATATTATTGCATAAAGCAGATTGACATTAAGGAGAGATCATATAATTGTGTATTTGCATATAAGTGAGGTGCAATTCTTTATTGTATTATATTGGCCTTGTGTGTGGCCAAGATTGTAAGCAGATTTCTGCTCCTTTAAATTCAATATATAAGAGAGATATTTTGGCTGGGTTTTTCTCCCTCGACAAGGGTTTTCCCAGGATAAATTCTGTGTTCTTTGTTCACTGTGTTGAATTTTCTGTTAATTTGCATTTCTGATTAAAACAACAACAAAAAGAAGTGCAAGGAGCAACAGTGAACCAATATATTTGCTTCATTCTTGATTTGCATAGTTGAGACGCAGCAAGGATTTTGCACAGAGCAAGGAGATCATTCTTCATCAAGTACTAAGGTAATTGAAATGATTTTCTTCAGCAAGAAGAGCAATCTTCACCCAAAGCTTCGATTTATGTTTCACAAGTGAGACTTGAACTCCATCAAGATCCACATCCAAAAAAACAACATAAAGGGAAAAGAACATTTATGGATGTTATGAAAATTTTACCCCAAATGTACAAAACTATGAAAAGGCTATGTAAATTGAGCTTTAAGACAAAAGGGATTACTAGTTATTGAATCCTATAATTTGTAATTTGTTATGAATGCGTGTTTTGGTTGCTCTCAACCACCTTGGAAAACCATAAATGGCATTGCATTTGGAAATCCTGGCATAAGAATCTCTTGGATGATAGTAAAAGGCGGGCAGTGAGCATTGGAGGAGCACACAATGTATGTCCAATCAAGAATACAATATATAACTTGGACAGTTCTTGGTCAGGGCTCAGAAAGGTTATACATGATATTTTCCTCCTTGTGGTCAATTAGCTTAAGGGTCTCTCTGACTGATCACCAAGACAGGGCAGAGCCAATTTCCAAATAATTTTCAGATATATATTCAACCTTTGGAATAAAATAGATATTTTTCAATAATAGTTTCAACTACTTCATTATTATTCTGGAAAGAAAATTTCAAGGGTTCATTTTTATGCTATTCATAAATTAGAACCTATGTTAGAAAATATGGACAATTGGTTTCTACAGTGAAGGTTGGCACTAAATAAAACAAGGTACCAATTATAATACAGTGGTCAGTTATTAAAAGCATAGTTTAAAGGTTCACACATCTGGATTCACATAGAAAGGAGAAGAAAACTTAAAATCCAGAATTCCTAAAAAATCAGGAAGTCCAGTTAAGTAAAAATGTGTGTATATTTATATAGATATGTGCATCCAAGCATAGTCCACACACTCTTCCAAATACGAACTACCGAGTAAAAGGTTCTGCTTGTTATAATCTCATTCGATACTATCTCCTTTCCTATAAGCAGCTTCTAGGATTTCAAGCTTGATAGAGTAATCATTTATAGAGTAACCTGGGGGGACATGTCCCTGAGGTTTTTGAATTGTTCCCAGCAACAGGTACATCCTGAGTGTGGTAGGATGATTACAGACATCCCCCCACCATCCCCAGCATCTAGGTTCCCATAGGGAGAGTCCCTAAGATGCCCCTCTACAAATAGGGGCATTCTACCATCCCAGGGATAGCAAGACATCCCTATAGCCACTAAATAAAACAAACATTTAAACATTAAAAATTTTGAAAAACAAAAGAAAGATTTGGAGCTTAAGCTAAAAGTGATAAAATTATGTAAAATGGCCTCCACCATGAAGGTCCCTATGACTTCAAAACCTTAATTTGGGCTTGGTGTCAGTGACTGCAACCCTCACTAACCCACACTCCCCATCCCCATCCCCCCGTATATCATGACAGTGAGTGTGCAAGGGGTGCTGCCTCTTAACACTGTTGGAATCTGTTGCAACCAGACCCCTGCTCTGGTTTTAAAAAGCAAAAAAACTTTAAAAAATTAAAATTGGGCTGCACCAAAATAGAGAAGCAGCTTTTTTCCCTGTTTTTATTAATATTTCAACATTTTTTAGTTTCCCAAGTCTTTTAGCAGTAAAACTCAATTAATTGACTTCCATTCGTACTTGTGGTTCACCAAGTCAAGCCTGATTCTATATAATGCTACTATGGTTACAATCAAATGATTCAGGAAGTAAATATAATAATCTATGTGAATATGCTTATAATTCTGACGTGCACATTGGAACTGCAACTTGTGGACCTTTTTGTCAGCTTCTACTCTCTAGTGAATCCCTTACTTAGGAACACACTGAAAATCATAACTGATATTATAAACAGCCCATTCAAAATTTAACTTATCTGCTTTTATTTATTTGATGAATAACACTGAAGCTTGGCACTCTTTCTTCAAATGACAAATGGCAACAAGATTGGTCATCTTTGAAAACACAACTACAGAAATGGTGCCAGAATATGCTCAAGATTGTTTACAGCATAGGTAACATTGAGACATAAGACAGTGCAAAATATGATCCTGCAAAGTTTAACAGTGGAGTCTTGGTCAATAGTAAAATTTCCACTCAAGATGATAAAGATGGGTGATGACATATTAAGACTCACTGTCTCTAATCCAAAATGGCATACAGTGATACAACTTTGTGTAAATTTCAACTTCTTTTACTCATTATTCACATAAATGATAAACTGCAACTTCTTTTATGTAACTAAGTTTTCAAATACTATTTTAATAGATGTCCCACTGCTATCCTGAAAATCTTTAAAAAAAACCTTGCTGTCCCTGAAACCCGTCCCTTCATAGCCCCCAAAATCTGGAAAAAAAATTGTCATACCCCAAACCTATCTACCTGTCCCCGAAACTTGGAAAAGCAGCTCTTTTAAGTGGTCATTAAGGAAATCATTCGTGGAAATCACATTCCAAACAATCAATACCAATCCAAATAATTTAAACATGACTAACATTCAAACATATGAGACTGGTTCGAGACACAGGACCTGCCAATTTGGCTCCAATCTGGCCCAGATACAGGTTCAGGTTTGGTATATAGGGGGGCCTCCAAGGTTCTACTCCTACACTATGGGTCCATCCAAGACAAACTCAGGCGAACCCAGGACAAATTTAAAGCCTAGTTGGTCTTGCCATGGCAAACCCGTCAAGCTTTTTGAGTTTTTAAATTTCTTTTTCTAATTTGACATTTAGCATTGACTACATACCTAAAAATGCCCCACCCAACCCTAAAATGTGGATTCTAATACATTTTGAAGACAAAAACACACTGATTCCCGATATTGCAAATACAAAACAAAAACATCATTCATCCTTACTGAATTTTCATTGTTGCTTGCCATTGCACAAATAGAGTTGAAGAATGATCGGTGAAGGTTCCAAAGTAGTTGGCTTGTAATTCCTATGCATTTGCAAAAGCCCATATGTTGCCAAAGAGATCATAGAGAAATATTTTTGCAAAAGAGGTAAGATTTTTTCAAGTTTATTTTTCAGCATTTCTTATTTTACAAATGAACTCTTTTGTTTTGTTTTGAAATTCTTCTATGAATCTATAGCACATGCTTCTTTTTTTTAAATGAGATAAGTTTTATATATATTTTTTGTTTTCATTTGTTTTGAATGTGTTGCTTATTGAACTTGTTCTCATACGGATTATAATGGCAACCAGTTCTAGCTCCATGGGTTGCTCTTGCTTCGAAACAAACCCAAACTCTCCCCTTTGGAAGTATGTTGATATGGTACAACGCCTAAATAGTGGAGATTATATTTGGATTTCAACGGGTGTGATGTCAAGTATTTAAGCTCATACAGTCCAATGAAAGCCCATTTGTGCAATATTCCTAGACTAAGCATCAAAGTTTGCTCAAGAAAAAATGGTGTATCCATTCCGAAAGCACAAATCATAGTATATATTAATGAGCAAGAAAAAGCAGATCACACAACAATTCACAATTCAAATCATCTTTTGTTAAAGAAAAAGTCTTGAAGAATGAAGCCCCCTCCACCTCCTTCTAATCTTCAACCTATAGAGAGCCACCCATTTTTCGCCACACCTAAAGAAAAACTTGCAACCTTTGTACATTAGAGATCAATGGGACCATTGGAAATGGCATTTTAGAACAAGTCTCGAGACATTGTCTTGTCAATCAACACAGCAAGATGTCACTATGTAAATCGATTAGCTTTCACTATTGTTCACTCACCATAATGACAACGAATGGTGAAAGCAATTAATAAAGCCCCAAAAGGGTACAAGAGCTTAGGTTTTGCGAAAGTGCATAGCACCTTATTGAAAAAAAAAAGGTGAAGTTCATAAAGGAGTCACTGAAGCCCATTAGGGATTTTTGGGCCGAGATAAGGGTGTCCGTCATTTCTAATGGATATAAGGATGCAAAAAGTCGGTCATTGATCAATGTTATTGTAGTGTCCCTTAACAAAGAAATATTTTTGCGAGGAGCATCACTTACATCATCACCATACATATTAGATGATGTAAGTAATGATATATTTGAAGAACCACAAATAGTGCCACTGGCATTGACACTCTCATACTCACTAGCTAGCTCTTCTTCAAAATCAAATGCAACAAGGTGGGAAGTAGAAGTATCCAAGTCAGTATGCTCTAGCTCAATATCCCACTTCCTAATATCCCCTACCTTGTAGCCACTTTCTTTGTGTGAAAGAAGATGCAAGTTTGAATGCACATTTGCTAAGTCCTCTACCTTTTATGAGTGTAGTCAATTACACTTTACTAAGTAGATGGAGTATATGCTCCAATTCCTCTCAAATGTAGATGAACTAGCAACCTATTAAGACAAATTAGAGAGTTAAAAGTTAATAAAATTTAAAAATTTAGATTATAAATAAAACTTAAAAGATAAATTAAATGTTTTATAAAACTTGCAATAAAATTTTGATCACAAAAAGTTGTAGTTGTGAAAATGATTGGCCATGGAAGTACCACCAACTGTGAGCAGCAACCTTAAACTTGTCACAAAGAGCATCAATACTAAAGTCTTTGGAGCATACAAATCCATGAACTCAATCCTAACTGCATTCCGCATATTAAGATCAATGAAGAGTCTACAAAGTGCTACCTTGTACCCTTGACTAACTTCAACATCTCTATATGGGACAATCCTTGCCAACACAAAAAAGATCTCAACACTATAATATTTCAGACTCAATGCAAAAGCAAGAATATGTAGCAGGGCAGTAATTTTCTTCCATCTCTCTTCAATAATTTTATGTAGTTGTCTGAAACAAGTTTCTTCAAGATCTTGCTCTTTCTCATTTATGATGTTCTTCATCCTCTCAATCATTAAGCCAATGCCATCATATCTCTCTCCCAAACAAGGCCTATCCATGTTGGTATAACAGATTATATGTAATATGGGCTTAGTCAAATTGAGGAGAAACTAAACACAATCCCACCAAATCTCATATGTAATACAGGCTTAGTGAAACTGAGGAGATATTCGTTGCCCTTGTAATGCTAGATTACCTCCATATGGACCAATTTTGGTTGATGACCATGTTAGAAAGTGCCTCCCAAACCTTCACAAGTTATCTCAAGACGATTGTGTTGGAAGTAAAACAAGTCTCAACAACCTATTTGAAAATAAAAATTAAAAAATTTACTTAAGTGAAACATATTTATTAAAATAATCTTATTGCTTCAATTCCTTCAACAGCTCCATGCCTTGTGACATATGGAGGTTGGTGATGAAGATTTAGATCTCTTCCGCCTCAACATACACTTGTTTGGTCCAATCAATTCTGATGCCAATCTTTTGGAGCATAAGGTTGATGGAGATGGAGTGGACAGCACAAGGTGTTCAAAAGATGTGTGAATAATGCAACTCAACCAATAAACCAATTGCTCTACAATTTTTGTCGTTGTCTATAATGACTTGAACAACATTTTGAGGCCCCACATCCTCAATGATTGTCACGAGAATGTTAGCCATAAATGCACCTTAACCTCTCCTTCACAATTCACTGCTCTCAATTACATTGCCCCTTTAGGGGAAACTACAATAACATTGATCAGTAGCCAATTTTTTTTCATCCTTCTGTCCATCAAAACAATTGACACCCCTATCTCGACCCACAAATCCCTAATGAGCTTCATTGACTCCTCCACATACTTCACCTCTTTTTGAAATAAGATGCTACGCACTTTCTCAAAACTTGAAGCCTTGTACAGTTTTGGGGCCTCATTAATTGCTTTTACCATTTGTTGCCAATATGGTGAGCGAAAAACATTGAAAGCCAATCCATTTGCATAAAGACATTTGACTATGCGTTGATCGACAATCTCTCAAGAATCACTCTAAAATGTCATTTCCAACAGTCCCTTTGATCTCTTATGTGTAAAGGCTATAGGTTTTTCTTCAAGTGTGGCCAAAAATGGATGCCTCTCAATAGGTTGAAGATTAAAAGGTGGTGGAGGGGGCTTCATTCCTCAAGATCCTTTCATTACCAAAAGATGATTTAATTTGCAGCCTGTTGCTTTATCTTCTTTTTCTTACTCATTAATGAATATATGTTATGGTTTGCGCTTCTAGAATGGATACACCATCTTTTTCCTAGGCAAGCTTTGATGAATAGTCCAAGGATATGGCACAAATGGAATTTCACCCACCTGTATGAACTTGAATGCCCAACACCACACCCACTGTTAATCCAAATATAACCTGGAAGTTGTTATACCATATCAACTTATTTCCAAAGGAAGAATTTGGGTCCCTTTTGAAGCAAGGTCAGCTTATGGAGCTAGAACCAATTGCCATTGTAATCCCTATGACAACAAATGGGCACTTACAAATGCATAGGATTAGCAAACCAACCAATTTGGAACCTTCATTGATCAGCCTTCAACTCTATTCGTGCAATGGCAAGCAACACTGAAAGTTCAGCATGGATGAATGATATTTTTACTTTGCAATCACAATAAGAGAAATTATTGTTTTTGTCTTCCAAATGTCTTGGAATTACGCTTTAAGGTTGGGGGGCATTTTTAGGCATGTAGTCAAAGTCAAATGCCAAGTTAGAAAAAAAAATATATTAAAAAAAAAACTAAAAATTCCTTACAGGTTCAATGCAGCAGAACCGGCTAGGCATGAAATTCAGCCCAAGTTCACCTTAGTTTGTCCAAGACGACCCACATGGCTAGAGCAGTACCCTGGGCGGCCCCCCTTCCATACCAAACCTGGACCTAAACAGACAGCTCCAAGAGCCCAAACCAGTAACACAAATTTGATGTTCAAGACAGGCCAGCTAGTGAGCACAAGTGTCAATGCTAGTATCAATGCCAGTGGCATTGTTTGTGGTTCTTCTCATATACCAATACCTACATCATCTAATATGGATGGTGTCGATGATATTTTTTAAGACCCATATGAATGTTTGATCAGTGATGTTTTGACTATTGACACTTGACATTATGATTTTTTAACTTTAATATATATCATGACATTCGAGTTTGACTAATTGACATTGTAATATTTTTAATTTTAATGGTGATTTTGTTATTATATAAAATTTTATGCTGTGCTATTATGAGCTTAATTACTTAACCCCCGAAGCAAAACCCTTAAAAATCTGAAACCCAAACCAATACCAAGACTAGTAACTTAGATTCAAAGTTCAAACTACAAATCTCAATTGTTCAGTACCTAAAAGCTAATGACCACCCAAATGTATCTCCATTACCAATTATCAAAAGAATAAATGCCAATCAATACCACCCAGGTTTTGTCACGTCTTTGAATAAATTATTCAAAAAAATGTAACTGAGAAATTTTCCAATCCTCCTTAAACAAGATATATAAATGTGGATCATACTTGGAATTGTTCCGCAAGATTCCCAATAAATTACAGACAAGAAATTAAGGAATCACACAATTCATGATCTATATTAGCATTTTGACTGGTGAAATCAATATGTAACAATCCTTTAAAAACAAAAATTGGTCAAGCAAAACTCGCTATGAAGAATTAACAAGGGATATCAAAGCCTCATTTTTAAAAGAAGACCCTACCTTGCTGCAAGCCCAACACAAACTGTAGCTACGTCTGGGCGAACATGCCTCATGGTATCAAATATGGCCATACCTGACATAAATTACAAAAAAAAAAAGGGGCAGAACACCCTAGAATAAGTAAGAAAAAGAGTGATACAAATAGAAAGCAAGCCCTAGTACTCAGCACTTTAGCATGTGACGCACAGTTTCTGACACTATAAAAATGCTCCTAAATTCAGTCAATTAATTCATCTTAACATACCAGCAGTAACTGACCCTCCTGGTGAGTTGATATACATTATAATATCCTGTGGAAAATGCAACAGCTCAAAATTAGTCCAGTTTTCAGTTTAGATGCTCATGTTCGAAAAACATAAATGCTCATCAAGCAGCCCTCACGAACTGCTTATGATCAAACACTATTTCGTTCAATAAATATCATCAAAATGACAGGTTCCAAGACTTTCCCTCAAAAGCCACAAATCAAATGATTCATATGATTTAACCATTACATTCTTAAGTAAATGCAAACAAATGATAAAGCTCAATGATTCCATGCAAAATTCACTTAAGAGCATAGACTACGATATCTTCTCGTAGATATTTCTTTTCTTCATGGCATCTCCTCACTCAAAATGGTGAGAGTTTTAATAAGCCCATCTACGTCAAAAATAACTGGGCAGAACATATCTCCAAGAATTCGTCATTGAACAAGTATAGACAGATAATACAAGTTATTCCCAAGGGCGCCCTTCTCTACAACAAATTTCTTTTGCCAAAAATAAATAAATTTGACGGCAAATACTAAAGACAAATTAGTTTTGTAAGCCAGGAAACAATGTCATTAAGTTTTGATCCTGAACCGAGGATATTTTGAGTCTAAAGAAATCCAATACTAAGCAGAGAGTTCAAATGAGTCTTTGAAGAAAGAGACCAGCAGAGGTAATGAAATGGAAGAGATATTTCCCATATCACAAAGGATTTTAAATCAATGTGACTCAAAAGTGCAAGAAGTTCTAACAGAAAAGTACTAGAAAGAACCCTACAACCTTTAAAAGTAACTAACTACCAATTCAATCTAAACATAATTAGTGCAAATTAACTCTAACCATGTCTGTTGAGTACAAGTACAAGCATGCCAAGAGCTGGTGGAGAGGGTTGAAGGATGGGATATATTCAAGAGAAACAAGAAGCAGATGAAAGCCAAAGCTGGAGACTAGTGCCATCACATGTAAGATTGTTGGATTACTGAAGGTAAGGAAAAAAAGTAATCATACATGCATGTCCCCATGCCATATGGACCAAGAAAATTAGATGGTCCTCAATGTCAACTAGGAGAAAAATCACAAATCCTTGTATATGACAGATGACTGGGATATCCTACCAGCAGCACACAGCAGATCGTATCACTAAATTAGCACCATTTGTTTGAAGCAACTGAATCCAAATGATGTTTAGTATCCCCAGCATTTGCAATAGGATGAAAGTAAGTAATCTTTCCAGTACCCCAAGAGATGATACCTTACATCTAAGAGTGAAAATGCGCAAAGGAAAATGGTAACCATCACTGATAAGGACAATGGAAAGAGCTGAAGAGAGAACTTCTAGAATCTGGGTACAAAAAGTAACACCTCCCCTCCCACCAAATCTCACAGCCGTTGGGACATGAGAAATATTTATAAAGATTAAAAATTTAAAACCGTTTATTTTCTTTGAAACTCAAACTGGTCTCCAAGAATATTAGCAAATGATTAAAAAATTAAAAATCAAAATGAGACTACAAGAACGTCTGAACAATGTCATTGTGCATGAATAAATATTCTCAAGAAGAATAAACTTCATAATGAGGTAAAGGAAGCTATTTCTGGTTGTTTCTAATTGGCAAAATAGCTTTGAGTGAAGCAGCATATCAGTTATCACCTTAAGCATTCAAGAAGTTTCATTTATTGTGTTTTTATTCTATAGGTGGTATTTAACTCTAGACTCATAATCCCACTCATGTTTTGATCCTTAGTTAACTAACACTGCTGTCAAGCAGTTCGAATTTGCATGCACAGTTAAACTGCAATTGTAAGTGATAAGTCCAAACATAAGTAATAACTGTATGGTAAAGTCAATTAGCACAATTCAACAAGAGCTCAAATAAAGCATTTAAACCCACAATTGTTATAATAAAACAGAGATGCTTTGAGGCTGTAAATGATCACAGAGGATTAATATGAATAAATTTTATTCTTCATATTTGTGTACATATTTACTTCTCAGTATGCTAGTCTTGCATGTTAGTTATTTGCTTTAGGTAATTAGTATAGTGGATGAGTTTCTAATAAGGGTGTCAGGCACCTCCTGTGCTTTAGGTGAGACTTGTGACTGTAGGTCAGCCGTCAGCGCACAAGGAAACTACAGCAATGAGTTAATCATGAAGTAGGAAGCTAAAATAGAAAAAGAGAAATAATTAACATTTTGGTTCCATTGAAAAGACCCTCTATGAGGCTCTACATTGTTCAGCAAGATGCCTTGGCAAGTAACACGTGGCAATATCCACAAATAGTTCTCGTGCAAAATTGAGAAATTCATTGAAGCAAAGATACCTGCTGTTGAAAAGATAATCAATGACAGGAGGAGTAACTATTTGGCAAAGACTTGTATGACGAGTTCTAGGTCAAGTTGCCTAAGCACATTTTCAATTAGTTGTCTGCATTGTTTCACCAACACCGAAGTGGTTACTAGTGGCTTGTTTCTTGGATGCTTGAATTAATCACTCAGCTTAAGCGTGCAGATCTAGTGTGGTCTCACGTCATAGATGTATTTATGAAAGGCACCACTGACACCTACATTCTTCAGTTTGTGGTGCCAACCTACACATTGATTGCAGAGGCTTTAAGTTTTTAACTGCTTTACATTGTAAGTTGATTAAAGATATTTCACTTTGGGTAAAAATGTTGCTAGTAGAAAACTCCCTTACTACACTAAAGGGCACATGGTCGAAGGCACAACTGGTTCATGAAGCAACATGCAAGGTGAGCATGGAGACAACCAATGGTATCGAGCGCAATGAGCATCAAAATAGATATTAAAGGCGTCAAGAAGCTATATTGGCAAAAGTAATGACAATACATGAAGATACATTGTGTAAAGGAGGCAATGCAAACATGGAAGTGTTGAGGCAATGCAAATGTGAAGGTATTGATAATGTAGCACACACAAATGTATCTTTTGAAGATGACTGGGTCAAGCATGCCTATGTGAAGATCAACAACACTCAGCCAAATGAAATGCTTGTTCACAAACCAGAAGTTATTTTTGCTGAGGTTAAGTATACACATTCAAATGCAAATGAGCCACTGTATGGTCTGAAACTACTGCCTCATGCATATTCAATTTAAAGAATAGACCCTTTAAGTGATTGTGAAGAAGCACAGCGATTTGCAGCATATAATCTTCGGCATTAGGCCCAACAAGGTATTTTTGACAAGATATTTGAACCTATTTGTTATAGGGTTCCCAGTAAGTTTGTGTTTGAGGATTTATCTAGTTAAGCAATAGATCAATCTACAGCACAGGCACTTGTAGAAGTCCAAATTAACATCATGTGAAAACAAATAATTAAATATGAGCACAGGCTCACTATTATAAAGCCTTACCTCAGAGACAAAAACACCTCTAGGTAGTGGAAGACATGTGAGATCATTTGGTGGATGAAGGATATCACCAACAGTGTCCAAAAAATGACTCTATGCAGCCACTGTAATCAAACAAAAATAGGATTGGTACTCGCACTATGATGCAAATGTAACAAAGGTCATTCTGGCCAAGGACAAAACATACTTCCTTGCAGAGTTCAATTATCTGGAGATAACCCACCAAAACATCACTACGCTAAAAGAGATCAAACAACTAGCTAGTGAGACTGTGTAAGTATGACTAGCACTTTAAAGAACTTCATTCAAATATTCCTCTGACAATTGATGACATCGTCAAAAAGCAATGCTTCAACTACAGCTTGAATACACAAATCCAAAGACAATTGATCCAACACACACTACCAACCAAGTAGGAAGCTTTGGATACCATTTTGCAACTTAAAGTCTCTGGCAAAGTCTCGGGCAAACCATCCTTTGGTTGAAATGCAAAGTTTGAGGAGCAGATGGAACAAATGGCCATGTGAATAGAGCAGATAGAAAGTAAGTCTGAAACATAGAGGAGTCTCCAATGTACGAAGTACAAAAGCGAAGCAACATTGCAATTGACTCTATGGTAGTGAGAGCTCAAGCTGAAGGTGTTGCTTTGTTTCCTCAACTTCTACACATCTCGAAATATGCAATTTGCCATGAAAAGCATGAGACCCTCATCTTGCAAGCTTTTAGCAAAAACTTGCAAGGGATCAATGTGAATTTTCAGTGTGACTTTTGTTAGAGCACCATTCACAATAAGTTTGCAACTACCTTAGGTGGCCTCGGGCTCTTTTGCTACAAGCAAAAGGAATTGCACCTGAAGATCATCTCCTAGGGTTAACTAAACGTCAGCTTTGTTCACACCTTTAGTTTCATAAGCAGACTCTAGGGATTGAGTGGGTGCTTGGAAATATCAAGGAGGCACTCTTTAGTGATCAGCCAAAATATGTTAATGTTGTTTGTGTATTACTTGTTGGAACAGGCTTGCGCACCAAGCTCGCAATTTGTCTAGGGGAAGTACCACTAATGCAACACCTTCTTCCATAGCAACACAAATAGATGAAATTTCAAAAGAGAGTGCACTATGCAGCTTAAAAATCCCTACAAGGGAAGGGGAGCATATCATCAAGGACACAAAAGTTAAAAGAGTGCCTACCATAATGAACTACTTAAGGCAGTTGAAGTGAACATTGGTATAGAAGAAGAACCAAATATCACAACAATTAGTGACCATTGTGGAGAAGACACATTAGCACAAGAAATTTCTCTTCATGCAAGTATGCCAACCTCTTACCCCAAGGATACCATGAAAGGAAAGTTGCACCTATCCTTAGGGGAGATGCAGATCCATCTGAAGCTTGCTGCAAAACTGCTAAAGAAATGACCCTATTGACTCAAGTAAAAGAGGAAAGAGTATAAGAGTAAAAGACAAAATTAGCAAGATCTCAGTTCTGGAGTAATCTTTGCTAATGGGTCCAACTGGGTTAGCCCGACAATGATCTCAATAAATAAAGACAAGTGCATCTAGCTATGTGTGGCTAATTGCACACTAAATGAAGCAGGCATTACCAATCCTTTCCCAATACCATTCACAATGGAGCTTTTGGAGGGCTAGTTGGTCACGAAATATATACTTTCACTAATGGGTTCTAAAGCTATCGTCAGGTCAAATTGAAGATAATGCAAAAACACAACCAAGTGGGGAAGCTTTGTGTATAATGTCATGCCATTTGGGCACAAGAATGCATCTCTTGTTTTCTTGTGCATTGTGATAAGCATATTTAAAAGACTTAATGCTTGATATTTTGCAACTATATTTGAATGATTAGATAGTTTATGGCATGGTGACCAACCATTTAGATGCATTGCACCTCATGTTTGATCAATGCCATCAATTACGCAGTGTGCTCAATTTGAAGGACACCTTTATGGCACCATTTAGCAACTTGTCAGGTCATATTATATGTAAAGGTAGCATGTTGTCGACCTAGCAAAAGTAGAAGTCATCCTTCAACTAGCCATAACAAATTCTCAACAAACAATGTGTACATTCTTGAATCATACAAGATACTACAAATCCTTGGAGTACTTGTTATGCAAAGAAGAGCCCTTTGTCTAGACCAATGCAAAACAAGAGGTATTTCATGCACTAAAGGAAAAGTTGGCAACTACGCCAATCTTGTAGTTTCCTTATTGGAATAGGCCATTCCCCATCCATGTGCATGCATCCGACGATGTCGTTTGAGAAATTAAAATGTTGTAATGTTGTGTAGTTTTATAATTTCAGGTTCTCGTAACCTTTACAATGACTTTATTATTTGGTTTGCTTAGTAGTTTTGGTAATCTAAAATTAATCTTTACTGTTGTGTAGACTATTGTCAAATTGTGATATTGTAAGAAATATCTTATTTTGCACATATTTGTTGGTGCATTTTGATATGATATGTAAGCTTTGAAGATTTGAAGTTGCCTCCAGTTTTGAAGGAACTTTTGTACCTCTAAGTTGGGAATATTGTGCAATTGTGATAAATTCTACACATGCACATGAAGCTCTATTATAGTTTTGCTTGTTGCAACATGCATATCATGGCAATCTAGTTATTAAGGAAATAATGCGCAATCTAGTGAAGTGTATTTCACTATATTCTATGTTATATGCGGCCAACAAGGATACAGGCAATGCCAACCAAGAATGGAATGAGGGTGGTCTTGCACTTGCACAAACAAAGATCCTGCACCTACGCTACTTGCCATACTTTGGTACACCAAAAAGGTTAGTACACTTTTTTAAGCCAATTCCATGGTGGAATACTCTATTTGACTGGCAAGTCAATAGTGGTCTCAACCCTATCATTGTATGAGCTTATTGGGCCACCATGTGTGCATGCCTCAAATACGCCCTCAAAATATTTTGAAGTGTTGTTGAAAAAGAAGTCAAATGGGGCCCAAGTGTACATCCTAGTGGATAGCAAACACAAAGGCTATGGGTTGAAGACCAAAGATATAGCTAACGTGTGCATTCGAGTTGCTTACCAATTGATTAGCATGAAGATTTTGCCCAAACCAATTGTGAATGAGCTTTACCTTACCAAGGACTTTCGCCAATAATCATATTGGATAGAATGCCACAAAGTATCACTTCACTACTTTTCTAGCCAACAATATGATTAAAAATGCAACTAGCACATGGGATATCCCAATGATCATCTCCCTACTCATGGTACTATGCATGCAAATACCACATTTTCTAGCCTCTAGGTTCAATCTCTACATTATCAAGAAGCATGACATTGAATGACATCATGCCTTAACAGATCATTGGGTAGATTTCCAAGTGTGCAAGAGACTACTAGGCTCCATCTGTGCTTGTGGAAAAATTCCCTGATGTAACTCTTGATGTATATTGTCATTTTTGTCACATGATATACCCAAATGCCAAGGGAAGCCACAAGGAAGAGAAGCAAGAGCAATCCCAAATACCATGTCTTGGATAATGCATATGTGGAGGCGGAGAGGCAATGTGCCAATGCAATTTGTTGTTACAATTGTGCCTATTGCCAATGTGCCATGGAGAATGTTCAAAAAAAATAAAAGCAAGACAAAGGCAAAGGCATGAAAGACAATACAAATGGCTAATCTAGAAAGTGTTCATGATACTACTGTTTAAATGTCAACAAATAAATAGACGTTTCTCATTTTTATCCTTGGCGAAATTCCACTAATGCAACTCTTAGAAGCAATACTCAAACCCTATCTAAACCTGACACTATGCAAAATCTACCAACCCAACAACCACCCTAGGCACCTACCCATATTTCTACCTTCCCTGGCCAAGTGCCTAAACTTTTGTACAAATAAGTATACAAACTTGGCATGGTTGTTGAGTGGCTAGTCGGCACATCACTTCAACAAAAAAATTTAGTTTGTTGACTAGAGCTCAAGTTGTCTAACTCCAAGAAACAAAGAAAGTGCAAGAGCACATAATGTTGGGACCATCTGCGATGACCAATGGAAGCTTGGCCACGTTGTCCTTAATAGCCACAAATGCATTGATGCAGCACATAACAAAGAAAAATTATAATTTAATGTATGCCATGTTGAAGAAAACAAAATTGAAAGCTACTACCATCCACCCACTGAAACCAAACCAAGGAAGTATTGCAAAAGTTGCAAAAATCTAAGCCAGAAATAGCTACAACAAAACAAGCACAACTTTAGTCACAACCCTCTATGATTTATTTTGCTAGCAAGATACACCTAATTCAAAAGGATATCTTGAGTGCACATACAAACTTGTTCTCGGGTGTTGTGCCTGTGGCCCCAAATAACACTTTGGTATGCACATTGACCAACTCAAATTATTGGTCCAAGGATTGCTTCCTATTTTGGCATTTCTAGATCCACCAAGCACTAATTCATCATCCATCCAAGAGATAATGGCAAAGGAAGCAATTGCTAACATAACTATTATGCAAGAGATGCCCAAGAGAATGTTCTAGCACTTGCAAATGAACTAGTCGCCACTTTGGGAGTCATACAACTTGGTTGTGAGAGCATAGAGAAGGCCATGGTTAGAATTTGCATGGTACTGAAATCCATCCTCAAGCCCTTAGCTTGGATTGATGTGTGGTTTGCACTTGAACGAGCATCTTTAGAGCACCTTGAGCATGACTATCTATGCATAGACATCAATGTTGAAGAGCTTAATAATATTGGCAACCAAATGATTGTTATGCAATGGAAGATAGCACAAAACAGAAAGGTGTACACCAATTCTTTCACCCATTGGTTCAAGCATTGCACAATTCCAACATGGCCAAGCAAGAGCTGAAATTGAAAC
>VDFB02362259.1:0-98364 GCA_007258455.2 Sequoia sempervirens
ACAACATAACCAGCAATAGTTAACTGGATTAGTGTTAGCATCAAACTGAAAAACCAAACCGGAAAGAACTACTCGACGTCAAGAATGTGCACTCAAGATCCCATTGCGGGCGAGGTGCTAACATATGACGGAGTGTTGAATTAAAACTAGAAATTATTAGGCGGATAACCAGCCATGAAGAACATTTCCACACTACCACCAAACAGTGGGGGAAAAAGATTACAATTAAAACAATTCGTCCGCTGCGGCGAGCATCCACAGAATTGTGGGGATTCGCCACTTGAAAGTGGGTACAATGATATAGCAGATTCTTTCTCCGCACTGGCGGTAAACCGTCCAGGGGTAATTAATTAGAATTTAATCAAGTAGTTGCAGCAATAATAATGGGTTAGATTAGTACTACTAATCAAAACCTTACAATTCAAAATACTGCAAAAACATGAATTACAATGATAGAGAAATGAGATAAGAAGATAAGAATGAATTCCAATAATGTTCTTTGCTTTCCAATGAATGAAATATGATTAAAATAGAAAGCTTATAAATCCGATGTAAAATCCTGAGTTCTGGAAATTCATATCAGCAAACTGGAAATCAATAAAATGTTCATAACTCACTCATTTCACCTCCAAATCGACTGAAACTGAATGCAATGGACTTCTGGAAGGTAGGCGACCAAGCTAGGAGGAAGAAACAACAGCAAATCTCGTCCTTTATTTTTTGACACAATTCCCAATGCAAACTAAAATGTACGGCCTTGAGAAGGGGCGATTTTAGCTTTAAAAATTGTAGACTTCAAATTAAAATCCAAAACTTGGAGGAAAGGGGCGCCCTTGCCAGACAATTACAATGCAAAAGTACCCAGAATCAAATTAATTTTATTCCAAGAGCTGCTAACAAAATTCACTTTCAGCTGTAGAAACATCAGCAACTTCAAAATCTGGAAAATTCTTCAAAACTTCAACTATAAGCACAAATCTGCTAGTCTGGATGAGAAGCAGTAAAAACCAACTAGGTGTTGTATTTCAAACACGAAATTGGATAGTGGCTAGGGGGTAGCATCCTCGAAGCATGAGTTCAAATGTCATTCCGACAGCATAACAGTATGATAACATGAATGGATGAAATGCTGGAGCAAAAACCTTCATTAAATAAGAGCTCATAACTCTCCAAATTCCTGAGAAGCAAACCAAAAGATACAGGAGACCTTTCAAATTCCCAAAATCATTCAACTTCTCAAGATGGCATCCAAATTGCTTAGAAGGAATTTCACTTTATTTAAAAAAACCTCTTTTATTTAAGTGGCGTCCACTTTTCCCAAGGCATAATGTTTTTATCAAAAATTATTTAATCTCATCATGAAGGTGTCACCCTTCAAAGTCCCTTTTTTAAACACAACTTGAAGTTGTTCAACTAGGCCAAGGGGGTCAACTGCATATTATAACCTTAATGCCTTATTTCAACATAAAAAAGCCTTAAGAGGTCAAATAAGAACTGCAAATAAATGCTCCAACTGGAAATGAAGTACTGAAAGCTAACAAACTCCATATTGCTTAAAATAGAATTTACTATAAATAGTAAATTCTCAGAAAAATGTCGAGGAACCTCAGAACTGGAAACCCTAATTTTACCTCATACATGCCTATAGGCTTCCGGAATAGGCGGATGAGTGTCAGAACAGATTACTGATGAGAAGGGGACATTACATACACCCTACACTCTGCAGCAAAATGGAGTTGCAAAAAGGTTCAACAGGACAGTGATGGAAAGAGCACGAAGTATGCTAAGCAGTGTTGGCTTGGAGGAGAAGTTCTAGGCTAAGGCAGTTGCAACATGTTACTAAATAAATTTTTCTCCTAATTCTTCTCTTGTTGAGAAAACACCTTTGGAAGCATGGTCTGGAAAGAAGCCCTCTCTGAGACACATTCGAGTCTTTGGCTATGAGACATATGCATATGTGCCAAATGAAAAAAGATCTAAATTGGAAAATAAGGCTGTTAAGCATATTTTTATTGGCTATAGTGCTGGCATAAAAGGATACAAGCTTTGGAATTCTGACACGGAGAAGGTTCTATATAGCAGAAGTGTTATCTTTCGTGAGTTGAAGCCTTCTACTTTGGATCTATAGTCAGAGACAAAATCAGAAAATAAAAAGGATGTATTTGAAATTCCTCCGACACCAGATAAAGAGGAATTGGAAATTCAAAATGTACCCGAAACTGAGGAGAGCTCAAGTAGTTCTAAGAGTTCTAAAGAAGAAGATCAACCTCAGCCTCAGCCTGTGAGGAGGTCAACACGTGAAAGAAAGCAACCTGATAGGTATGGGTTTTCTTTGATAGATTCTACTTGTGCCTATGCTTTAATTTCTAAAGCACCGAAGGAGCCTAGGACCATGAAAGAGGCATTTAGAACATCTGATTCAAACTCTTGGTTGGAAGCCATGAATGAAGAAATGGCTTCATTAGAAAAGAATGATACTTGGAGTTTGGTGCCCTTGCCTTAAGGCAAAAAATCTGTTGGCTGCATTATGGAGAAAAATTTTCTCTTGTAGCTAAGCTGACGTCTATCAGATTTCTTTTGTCACTTGTAGCAGCATATGACTTAGAGATTGAACAGATGGATGTGTAGACAACATTTCTTCATGGTGACCTTGAAGAAGAAATTTATATGTCCCAGCCCGAGCACTTTGTGGAAAAAGGTAAAGAAAATCTGGTTTGCAAGTTGAAAAAATCTATGTATGGATTAAAACAATCTCCTAGAATGTGGTACCAAAAGTTTGATACTTTTGTTTTGTCATTGGGATTTGTAAGATCGAAGTCTGATCACTGTGTGTACTTCAAAGCTGAAAGTGATCGTATTCTTATTATTTCTCTCTATGTTGATGATATGTTGTTCATAGGCAATAGTAAGTTAATGATTTCTTATCTAAAACCTCAACTGTCTACAAAGTTTGAAATGAAAGATCTTGGTGTAGCCAGGTATATTCTGGGAATGGAAATAACCAGGGACAGGAAAAGTAGAAAACTTTGGCTTAGTCAGAGTAAGTATATTAATATTGTTCTGGAGAGATTTTGTATGAATGACTGCAAGCAGCTAGTTGTTCCAGTTTTGCAAGGAATGAAGCTATATGTTGAAGACTGTCCAAAATCTCCTACTGAGATAGAGGACATGACCAGAGTGCCTTATGCTAGTGCAGTTGGCAGTTTAATTAATGCAATGGTCTATACAAGGCCAGACATTGCCCAAGCAGTGGGAGTACTTAGTCGTTATATGGAAAATCCTGGAAGGACACATTGGGATACTGTGAAAAGGGTGTTTAGATATCTGAAGGGCACTTCAAAATATGCTTTGTGTTACCATGGCAATTTGGTTGAATCGCAAAGGACTCTCAACATTCGAGGCTATGTGGATTCTGATTGGGCAGGGGGCATTAACAACAGAAGATCCACCAGTGGATATATTTTCATGATGAATGGTGGTGCAGTTAGTTGGATGAGTAAGCGGCAGGCTGTAGTCACTTTGTCCACTACAGAGGTAAAATACATGGCAGCAACACATGCCTATAAAGAAGCAATTTGGTTAAAAAATTTGTGTTCTAACATTGGGTTTGATGCAGGGATAATTACAATTTACTGTGACAGTCAGAGTGCTATTTGTTTGGAAAAAAATCCTACTTTCCATGCCAGGACAAAACATATTGATGTGCAGTATCATTTTGTATGAGATGTGGTGGAGGATGGAAAGGTCTCTTTATAAAAAGTGGATACTCTGGAAAATGTTGCAGATGCATTGACAAAACCAGTGAGCACAGACAAGTTCAGGTGGTGTGCCAGTTCGATGGGCCTCAGTGCCCATGAATTTTAGTAGTTTTGTTGTGCTTTGGAGGTGTCAGTAAGATCTTCGTCAAGTGGGAGATTGTTGGAAAACATTCCTCAATCTTACTAGCATGGAAACTCTTGTAAGGGAAAAGTCGGTGAGACTCTGAAAGTCTTACCAACTAGCAACAGTGTTCTAAATCTTTGAAGTGTTCAGGTTGCTGAGACTTTGGTTTTGTCTTGCCGACGAGAGTGATCAACAAGACATGTCGATCACTGTGAAAGTTTCCAACTCATTCCGCCCGAGCAGATCTCTTGCCGACGGGTTGGTGTCTAATGGTTATCAGGGAGACTTGTGGCGACAGAAGTCATCGGGGAGAGGCTTGAATGTTCAGAATGACTCATCTCGACAGTGTATGTCTTGCTGACAGTTATTCACAAGGATGTCTTCGGGGAGACTCTTGGTTGACAGATGGACATTCGGTATGATCTCCTGTCGATAGCGATGGTCTCGCCGATAGAGCTACATGAGTGATGAACTTCGGTGTAACCTCTTGCCGATGGTGTTGCTCTTGCCGATAGACTGGTTGGGGTAATGTGAACTGCCAAGTATGTCTTCGGTGTGATCTCTTGCCGATGACTATTGGTCTCGCCAATGGGTATGAACATCGGTATGACATAGAGGATCTATAAGACTCTTAGCGATGGCGGAACTCTTGCTGATAGATCTGCACAAGCTGGATTTATGTTCGATATGACCTCTCGCTGAAAGCGATAGTCTAGCCGATGGTTCTGCAGTGGATATCGATATGATGTCTTAGCTATAGAGTGAGTCTGGGCGACAGTTTTGAACTTGATATGACTCTTGTCGATGGCGGTGACTCTGGGCGATAACAATAGTCGGGCATTGTGGCATCGGGGAGACACAGCCTAGTGTCTCATCAACATGCGACACAGTTTGAACGCCTTTACCGAATGACTATCCCACGTGGTCTATACTGAGCCAATCAGAGAAGCTAAATGTAAATCGCTAGCAGTTGAACTGTTGTGAACGTTCCTGTGAGGAAGATCAATAGACCATGAACGACATGGATATACTCTGTAATCGAAGATGGTGATCAGTTCGATGTGTGATCAGTGTGTATGAATCCAATTCAGAGAGCATTGTAACTGGGATGTTTTGTACAAGGTTGATCAAGGAAATGTTGTTGCTGTAAATTTGACATTAGAGAGTGAAGCCTGTACTCTGTATGTAATTTTTTTATTGTAATACAAAGGGGTTTTTCTTGGTGTGGTGGGTTTTTCTCCCGTAATCTGGTGTTCAATTATGTATGTTTATTTCTCTGTTTCTGTTAATCCTTTCAAGTGTATCTTTATTTCTCCCGTAATCTGGTGTTCAATTGTGTATGTTTATTTCTCTGTTTCTGTTAATCCTTTCAAGTGTATCTTAATTGAACTGTAATTGTAAAATTTAAAGTCTCCTCTACATTCTTCCCTAAGGTTTTGATGTTTGGAGAGTTTGTTTTGCACCTAAGCTTTCCTTACATAAATAAAATTAATTATTTTATTTATTTATTCACCATCCACCTAAATTAAATAAATTTTATTTATTTAATTTAATTTTCTTCCATTTTTATCTTATTCTTCTAAAATGTGCAAGTGGGCCCTGTTGTCTTTGAAAAATGGAAATAGTCAAAATATGGGACAATTTAATAAAATAGAAAAATCTATTATCTCCTTGTCACTCCAACTCCAAAATAGAAAAAGCATTCTATGTGGAGAAATGAATCTTACCACTATCAAAACCCACCCAAGGTTTCTAAATAGAGTGTCTTTTCATGGACACTTGGCGCATGCACATTCAATTGTGTCTCTCCTTCACTCTCGTCCATTTATTCATCCTTTTTCTCCCCACCATTGATCATCCATCTTGCAAGTCTATAAATTAACCCACAACCAAGCCATTTGCATGGATGAGCTTTCAAGTACCCTTACTCTATCGAATTATCTCTACAATTTTTCATCTATCTATTTTTCTTCTATCATCTACATCTTATCGTCATGTTGTGAAATTGAGCAATCAACAATCAAACCTTCAAATTCTTGCATTCTCATGCGAGGTGGAGAAGAGCAATGGAGATAAATCGAGCATAATATGGAGATCAGTTTGTGTTTATGTTTATTATTTTGATTTTCATGTTGTCTTGTGCTTCATTGTGCTTGTTAGGGTTTCATTATTGATGTTTATGCTTTTTCCCTAAGATTTTTACCCTAACACAAGACCTATTCAACAAAGATCTTAAATGAAATAGCTTGCATGTGAAACACATAGGCCACCGTTCAGAGTTCTAGAACAAGTATCTTCCTTCAGTATTTATTCCTCCATGATGGTCCACGTCCAACTCCACAACTTCCTGTATCTTAGGTGGTTTGTACTTCAATGGTCCCTTGTTTCACTGCTTCGATTCCTACTACAAATGCTCTGTTCTCATTACCTCGTGCTAAGCTACAGAGAGGTTAATCCATACAACATACATATACAACTAACCTTTATAATTAAATCACATAATTCAATTTATATTCATACATTCTCATATTTAAATCATGTAATTGCTATGAATATCACCATATTTCATATTCTTCAAACTAGTTTCAAGTTGTAAGGTATGTCATAATAGGATAGCATACTATGAAAGTTTTTGTCTGAAATATACTTAGAAAACATATTAAAATTGTCTAAAAGCTTATGAAAAGTAACAGAAAAGCACTAATGATCAAGCACATCATTTCCCCCCCAACTTATCTTTTTGCTTGTCCTCAAGCAAAATTTCTTAACTAAAACCTCTTAGGGAAGAAGATTATAATGTAAAGCAATCTACCTAAGATCCATGACTACATTGACTCCTTGTCCCTGTTTGAGATAAAATCCATTATAGCATGCAAGTCTATCCAACTTAACTGATTCTACATTTGCACATTGATCATTCTTTTCCCTTGTCCAATGCAGTACTGGATGAAGTAGAATAGGAGGGTGGTAGGTAAGTGGAATCCATTCCACTCCTCTCAATCCTGAAATCTTGATATACTTGCACAATCTCTCAAACATACTCATAAAATTATAGAAAGAGTGAAGCTCTTTCCTCTGTAACTTTGGAGTCAAGTTGTTCCATTGGTTTTATACATACTTTAGGCAATCTTGGAGGCTAGTCTTTGCAAGCTGTTGAATCCTTGTGTAATCCCAAAGTCTCAAGTCCACAATTACTTTTCCCACTCCCCGGTGAGAAAGGAGTGTCAACCATTGAGTAATGAATCTATTGGGATCTGTTGCTTCTTTCGTAAGCTGTAGTGAGATTGTTTTCTCTTGTTCCTCATATTTTTCCATTAATTCCCCTTGGAGCTGTTCATTTCTGAAATAGGATGCTAGGGCTCTTACTTGTAAATCCCCAACATAAATCAAGGGATTCCAATCAGTGTCCTCTACCATCACATAGTTGAGGGGATAATATTCACACAACTGGTCCTGCTCCTCCAAGTTAATTGTATTGAAGAAACTAAGAAAACTATGCCTCTTATTTAAAGAAAATGACTGATCATTAATGAACTTATTAAACTGAAAGATGAGAAACTTCTCTTTCAAGAACAATGCATACACTCTGGGTGGAGGCCTACATTCAATAATTTGAATGGCTCTGTCTACCACTTCAATTAATTTCTCCTACAATTTGTTCAGTTTCAAGTTCTTACCTTCCAATGATGCATTCAAAATATGTTTCTCCTTTTCCCAGTTTTCTTTTTCTTTTCTAAACTGATTAGTGACTTTTATCAATTCCAACCCTAGAGACAAAGTTGTATGATGTGTTGGTGTTTTTACAACAGGGGGTCATGGATTTAATGCTACACTCTCCTGAACCCCTATTTTATCCTCATCCATCTATGCTAGTAGATCTAACTTAGCTCCATGACCATAGGTTTGTATCTTTTCTTCCAACTCCTGAATTCTCATTTCCTTTTCTTTGTCTCTTTGCTCATACTTTTTCACTTATGCTTCAAGTTGTTTTATTCTATCAAGAGCTTCCTAAAGCTATTTTCTTATATTTTTTTCTTCCAACAATTCTTCTTTTTTTTACAAAATCTAAATCATCATCATCCCTTGAAATATCAAAAATTTCCCTATTAGGGCTGCTAGGGGCTATTTTTCTCATTTTCTTTGCAATAAAGATATCCTCTGAATCGGAGTCAAAGGAAAAATAAATATACCTTCTTTTTTCTGATAGGTACATTAACATTTTCAGGAATATCAATAGAAACATCACTAGGTACATTTCTTTCCCTATCTGTGTCTATATCTATCATCATTGCATTCTTATCTTGTTGTCCTTCATGTCTTCCTTCTTGTTCATACTCTTCCTTGCTCCTCTTTTCAATATTATGTCTTCTCAACCTTCCTGAGCATCAGGGAGTAACAGTTTCATGTGTAACTTTACTCTTTTTCTTCCTTTCACTCCCCTTTTTCTTCTCTACCCCTTCCTTTACAACACTTTTCTGCCTCTCAACACCTTTCTTCTTCTTTTTCTTTTCTCTTTTGAAGATGTTGATGCAGTACCTCTTTTAGCTCTAGGGTTTTGAGATGATGAAGGATTTTTTTGTTTCCATCGGCATAGGATCTAATATATCATGTTGTCCAAACCTACTATGGTTGTGGGTAGGTGAAGCCAATGGTGTAACATGAGAATTTCCTCCTTCAGGTTCATCTTGCTCAGGTTCAATTTTTGGTTCAAACCCAGGTTGAGGTTCATCCTCTACTTCAAATGCCTCAAGCAATTGAGTGATATCCTTACAATTCTTGAAATCATCCCAATGAATCTATGGGTGTTGAATTCTTAAACTTCTTTTAACCAACGGGATTATCAAGCAATGATGGGACAAAGTGGTGTCCGCTTGTTTCCTCTGATATTCATTTGCCATTCTTTTCAACATGTTATATAGAAAATTGGGTACATTCACCAGTTTATCATGTCGTAAATGATTTAGCAACTTAAAATGAACAGTGTATAGGAGATAGTGGTGGCCATCACAAGTAAAATATTTAATAATATAACTAGCGCATTTTCCCCAAAAGAATGGAAGGGAAGGTCGCTTTGTACCTTGAGATGTGGAGTCTAGAATTTCTCCTCATTCACAAAATTCCTCCCTTGCCACCACTGCATTTGCACAAGCTAGGTATTCAGACCCCGTCCAAGGCAATCCTATGACTTGAGCAATTGCCAGCTCGGAAGCATCTACCACCAACCCTCTCACTGTTGCTTCGTCATATTGTAGTGTTGCTACAAAATCCCTTGCTATATTATTATCATACTCTGTCAGCTTCAAAAAGTATTCCAACCATCCTACTCTGGTAAAGAGAGGTAAAACCATCAAATCTTCTAATATTTCTTTGCACGCGCAGATGGTTCTCTGCATATCACATCTCCTCCCATTGTCCTATTGTTTTGTAACCTTGTAGAATTCAAATTCTACTCAAAACTCGGCTTCACCACCTTTAAAAACCCTTCAATTTACTATTTCTTCAAATAACTTCCCTTATACTCAATACTGCAACTCACAATCCCTCTTTCCTTTTAGCTCAATCAAGTACAAAATCTTCTTATCTTGGCTTATTTTAGGGCAAGAATTATATTATCGAAATTAATAGAGAGGTATTTTATGTTTGGGAGTTTTGAAAGGATGGCATAAAATGATGTCTGACAAACTTAGGTGGCGAAAAGTGGTGAAAACCAAGAATAATCATAACTATAATACCCCTCCCCCCAACTTAAATTGAAGTGACCTTACTTCATGCATGATGTGATAGGGGTGATGGAAGAATAATGAAAAGTACTAGTAAAATATTTGTTGCATGCACAACTTAAATCAAGAATACTAATGAATACAAAAAGAAATCTAATTTAATTATGAGAAGTTACCCGTTGTACGTGTGTAGTAGCAATTATCGCTTGGAACAAGTTGGAACTGGAAAATATGTACTTTGACGTTTAATTGATTTGATCGGCATTGAATGCATGATAGTGGATAAAAAGTTGGTGGCGGTGATTGTGTGGAATTAGCTACGAATGCTTTATTGGGAAATGAATGAGGCATGTGATATGAGCGAAATGCGTGGGAAAACAATTTGATTTTTCCAAGGAAATGTAGGTGTAGGTACAAGTGTTGTTGTGGGTACTTGAAGCATAGGGCCCATCTATATTTGACAAAATAACTTTGCAAGTCCCTATAGAAACATGTCCCAATGGATGTTGAATAACTAGACAATAGGGCCCTCTGGAGTAGAGTATATGCATCATGGAAAGTGTGCAGTTTGTGCATAAATATTTTGTTGTGTGTGCATGTGTTTGAAAGCATAGAAAATTATGCCTGAGTGATTTCAGGGGTTGAGTTGTGTAACTCAACCTCTAGATCACCAGACTTGCTTGTTATGTCCCTTAGCACAAATGTAGGACTTTGTGAATTTGTTTATATCTTATTTTCACTATGAGCACCATATTGTTGGATTAGTGAAAAGATGAAGTCATCATGTTGCATTGGCTTCTTATACAACTTGAGTCTATGTCCATTAACAAGAAGTGAGAATTGAGTTGCATCAATAGTATGCAATTGCACTGCTCATTTGGGTAAATCTTACTAATTTCATAAGGGCCCAGCTACCTAGACTGGAATTTACCCTTGAAATCCTTATACCTTGAGTCATATAGCAAAGCCTAATCTCCTTCAATGAAATCTTTTATTTTTATGAACTAATCATGCCATTTCATTCGCTGTTATTACATCACCTTTGTATGATGGATTGCTTCCATGTGGATTTCATCCAACCCATTCAAAGAGTTCAACCTTTCCTTTTGTGCCTCTATTAAATCCATGCCTAACTCCACTGTTGTCCTTAGTGTTTTGTATTCAAATTCTATAGGAAATATTGCTATTTTGTCATAAACCAGTTCATAAAGGGGTAAAACCTATAGTTGTCTTCCATGTGGTTTTGTATGCCCAAACAACTTCTGGTAATCTAGATACCCAATCTCTCCTATGAAGCTACACTATTTTTGTCAATATATTTTCAATCTACTTATTGGTGACCTCTACTTGACCATTAGCCCGAGGATGATATGGGGTAGATTTCTTGTGCCTGATCTGATACTTTTCTACTAATTTGGCAATTAGGTCTGATGTGAATTATGGTCCTTAATCAATCACTATCTCTTTAGTTACACCATACCTAGCGAAGATCTCCTCATATAAGAATTTTGCTACATTTCCATCTCTAGAAAACTGCAATGATTTTACTTCTATCCACTTGGTTAAGTAGTCAGTGCATACTAATATGTATTCCTTGCTATTTGAACTAGGAGAGATAGGTCCAATAAAATCTAACCCCCATTTATCAAAAGGAGTTAGGGCCAGCTGGGGTTGTAAAGGCATTTCATCACTTCTTGTAGGTCTTCCCATCCTCTAGCAGCGGTCACAACTTCTAGTATACTTAACAGAGTCTTTATGTAGGGTTGGCCAGTAATATCCTATTGTCAAGATCTTAAAGGTTGTTCTCTTGGCTGTAAAATGTCTAGGTCATAGGGTTCAACATGGTATGCTTCCAATATGTCAAACACTTCATCCTCCCTAATACACCTTCTCATAATGTTATCTGGGCCAGTGTAAAACAAAAATCTAAAAATCCAAGAATAAGGGAAGCATTTATGAACCAACTGCCTTTTCTCTCTTGGAGAAAAGTAACCTGGAATCTGCCCTGACACCAAATAGTTAGCTATGTCAGCATACCATGGTGTGTGTACATTTAGAGAAAATAGATGCTCATCAGGGAAAGAAACATCAACCACCCCTTTTGATGATTGGGTAGGCAATAGATAGATAGAAAATAAACAACCACATTAGCCTTTCTAGGCTTGTCAACTATTGTTATGCCAAATTCTTGCAACAACAATAACCACCTTACAATTATTCCACCTACTACCAATTTATTCATCAAGTACCTAATGGTTGTATGATTTGTATGTATGAACACTTGATAGCCAGTTATATAATGTTTGAACTTGTTAATGGCATAGACAACTGCAAGCATTTCTTTTTCTGTCACAATGCAGTTCAACTCTGCTCCTTGGAGGTTTTTGTTGATATTAGATTGCATATTCCTTATTCCCTTCTTTCTGTCCAAGAATTTCTCCAATGGCAAAGTTTGATGCATCAATGTGTATGTGAAATGGAAATGTCCAATTTGGACCTCTTAGAAATGGTGCATGAGTTAGAGTTGCCTTTAATTTTTCAAATAAACTTTGACAACCCTTAGTCCAATCAAACTCACTATCCTTTGTCAACAAAATAAACAAAGGTGCAACAATTTTACTAAAATCTTGGATGAATCGCCTATAATAACCTGCATGTCCAGGGAAGCTTCTTACATCTTTTTTTTTTCTTCTGTGGTACAGGTAGGGTAGATATAATTTCATTTTTCTTTGGATCAACCTATATTCCTTCACTGGATATAAAGTGTCCTAACATAATGCCTTGTGTCATCATCATGAAACACTTCGCATTGTTGAGGGATAGATTGTGTTCCTTACATCTTTTTAACACTTTCTCTAGGTTACTAAGAGCTTCCTCATAACTTTCACCATAAGTGGTGAAATCGTCCATGTATATCTCCATGCAGTTGTGTGCAAAATCAGAAAATATGTTGAGTACTGCTCTTTGAAAGGTAGCTAGAGCATTGCACAAGCCAAAAGGTAAAACAAAATATGCATAGGTTCCCCAAGGGCAGGTAAATGTGGTCTTATCTTGATCTCCTGGTGCAATTTTGATCTGGTTATAACCACTGAAACCATCAAGAAATGAAAAATATTTCTTCCCTACCAAAGAATCTGGAACTTGGTCAATAAATGACAATGGAAAGTGATATTTCCTTGTGGTAGCATTTAATTCCCTGTAATCAACACAAATTCTCCATTTCCCACCTTTCTTGGGAACTATAACCAATGGTGAAACCCATTCACTGTATGATATAGGGTATATAAAACCAACATCTAAAAGCTTTTGTAGTTCAACTTTCACTATATCTCTTAAAGTTGGATTCATGTGCCTCTATGGTTGTCTTATAGGTTTGTAGCCATCATTAATGTAAATCCTGTGCATATAGAGATCAGGATCAATGCCTCTTATATCATGGAAATCCCATGCATATGCGGCTGAGTGTGCCTATAGCACTGATTTCAGAGAATTATGTTGTTCCTTAGTCAAGACACTATTAATATTTAACATCCTCCCTGGCATAATTTCCAACTCCTTTAATAACTCTTGAACTGATGAGAGATCAAGGCTTGGTATAATAGGTAAACATTGTTGAGGGAGTAATGAATGAAATAGTTGTGACAATCCTTTGCAAGGGGTCTTGTAAGCATATGAGACAATCTAGCTACTACAGGCTCCTGTCATAGTCATTTTGAATTATATGAGCAATGAGCTCATCTTCATCCTAGTCATCCAATAAGGGGTTGTGCTCAATAGTCATCAATTTATGAAGAGAACAAATATCTTCCTCCTCCTCACCCAAATTGGGCCAAATGGTGTGCTCCAGGTCTGCATATGGTTGGGTAGGTGGATAAAGAACCAAGTTCTTTGTGATTTTCCTATTGGATATTATCATTTTACTAGATCTGCAACCTATACATGCATAGGTTGTTGCCAACCAAGGCCTGCCTAGGATGAGTGGGTAACCTGCAAGATTAACTTTGGGTTGCAATATTATAAAGTCTGCAGGATATTCCCAAGAATCCAATGCAATAACTAGGTCTTCAATAATCCCTTTTGGTTTAACCGTAGACCTATCAGCTAATTGTAAGATAGTTTGTGTGGGCCTGAGGTTGATCAACTGAAGCAACTGCATTGTTTCTTTTGTCATGAAACTTATGGATGCCCCCAAGTCTAGATCAAAGTGTTTTTAATGAGGGTGTCATTGATCTTAATGTCCACAACTGGACTACCAAGATCAATATACTTAGGGACTGTAATGTTCCCCAACATGATATCTGCAAGATTCCCCAAAACATGAATTGTTTGTGGACCTTTCCTTTTTCTACCTAGTTTCTTAAGACAAAGATCCCTTATTGTCTTCGTATAGATGGGAATGTCTTTGATAGCTTGGATAAGTGGGATTTTGATGTTAACATCTTTCGACTTCCCTAAAAGGTCCATCTCAGCTTGTGTGTGATGCTTTTGCAGAGCTAGGCGTTAGGAAAAGGTGGCTTGGGATTTGAAATAGTTTGGTGTACCTAATTTTTCTCAAGCTCCAAAGGTGGTTTATCAGAAGCCTCAACTACAGGTTCCTCATCCTCCATTTTTGTTATTTGGGGGGATGAAGATCCAACAAGTTGTTTACCTAATATGAGGTGGACATCACTCACCTCTACCCCATAAGTGGGGTACTGCATAGCTTCGTTAGTATAATCCTGTTGAACAGGATTAGTGTTAGGGTTGGTGCAGGTTGGGTAGGTATTTGCTGCTTGGGTGGTTGGGATGTAGGATTTGATGGTGGCATTAGTGCTTGTTGTTGTTATGGAGGAGGGAGCATGGGTTGCTGATAGTTCATATTTTATTGTTGCCATTGCTGGCCTTTCTACCACTGAGGCTTCCATTGATTCTGTTGGTTTGGCCATTGTGGATTGTAATTGGAACCTTGAAGGTTTTGTTGTGGCAAAGGATTTGGTTGTTGGTTCCAACCAGGTTGAGGATTTGGCCATTAGGGATTTTGCCACTAGTTTTGATTTACTTGCTAAGGCTGAGAGTTCCAAGCAAAAAATTTTTGGTTTCCAATAGGAAAAGATGAATCAAATATAAGGGGGTCTTGCGACACCCCTTGTCTCTGCTTCCATGGCATCCTTTGTGCTATATAAAAGAGTTGTCCATCATCTCCTTCAATGGGTTGAAAGTCAAGCTTCTCAACTTTTTCTTGTCGGATGTTGGCCACTCTTTTACATTTATAATTTGCTTTTCTTTGTCTACAACTTGGACAATACTTAGTAAGCATAGCCTCTACTTCTTCTTGATGTGGAGAGTATCCAGCTGTGTTTCCAAATTACTGATTATGTCTTCTTTCATGTTGGATAACAAATTTCTCAACTCAACTTTAGAAACCCCAGTAAATGATTTACCAAGAACTAATGTTCTAGTTTCTCTTGGCCTCTTTATGAAGGTCTTGGAGTAGTTTCTACATTCTTACAAATCTTTTCAAATTTCATTCAAGAGACGTCTCCTCCTCCAATAAGGTTGAGGGCATCAATACAATCTTCATTAACTCCTCTAAAAAAGACTAGCTTGAGAGACTCCTCTAACAACTTGTTCTGGGGGTTTTTCTTAAGAGAAAACTAAAATATTTCAACATAATCTTCTAAAGATTCATCATTCATTTGTGTCATTCAGAATATATCATCCTTCCTCCTATCAGGTTCTCTACAGTAATCTTGATACTTCTCCAAGAATAGTGTCTTCATGGTGTCCCAGTCAGGAACAACATCTTTACCTAATCCCATAAACCATCTCAAGCTACTTCCTTGAGAGTGGCAGGAAAAAGCTTCAACCTATGTGCATTAGAAGTATAATCATAACTTTTGCATAAGACATCAAATTCAAAGAGGAATGTATCTGGGTCTTCAGTGATTAACCCATAGAAAACTGGCAAGGCCGAAGGAGGGATTTTTTTCAACACTGTAGCCCTTTGCTGGTGAGTAATAGGAAACCCAAATGTTGGTCGGGCATCATCATCATCTACTGCGTCACCCATAGTGTGGTATGTTCCTTCTGTATGTGTGCTAGAAGTAGGTGAAAAGGAAATTTCTTCTTCAATGGTACCTTCGCTCTAAGTACTAGGTTCACTAATTTCTACAATAGCTTCCTGGCGTGTAGAGGGAAGGAACCTACCCAAGGGATCCCTCTGCCTCCGCATACATAAAATATGACTTTAAATTCAATGGGCCTACACAATGTTAGTAGCTTGGTGTTGAAAAGTGGTGTCTAACAGTCCTAATGCTTGAATGAAAAATTAACTATGAAAAGTTGTAAAAATAGGTATGTGAAGGTAGCACCATCCCTGGCAATAATGCCAAAAATGTAGAGTCTAACTAATGTTTTTGTAAACTTGGTAAAATCTACTCAATTCAAAGGGCTAACTGGTTGAACAATTCACTTCACATTATTAAGACTACATTAAATCATCAACCAAGGTGTGTAAGCTTATGATGGTACTGCACAATATGTGCCTTCATGGACTCATGTACACCTAAATATCCTATGTAAACTCATTCAACTATTCTACTTTGCTAAAAACTCACAGAATTACAAAAATAGTAAAAGTAGTTACAAAACCTAATGGCTACGGGTAATCAATCTAAAACTTATTCAGAATATCAAAGCAATTAAATCTAACCTCTGAAGTACTAAGATTCACTATTTATACAGTTGTTCATGAACAACAACTAATGAAATCAACCATAAAAACTATTTCTATCTTACTTGCAATGTAATTATGAAACAATAAAAACGTTATTAACAAGAATGCATAAATAAATGAATAAGTGAATAAAGTGAAAGGCAGTACCTCGAGTGGCTAGCTCAAGGGACTGTCTCACTTAACTAAGAACCAAATATAACTTAGAATCTTACACATCCATGTGACATATAACTTCATTCATTGCATAACACTAGATATCAAACAAAATCCTTCTTTAGATTGTATTCAATAATGGCATCTTAACAACATGTTTCTGGATAAAATATGGAAAGGACTAACTACTTAATAAATTGTAACAACCAACTAACTTAGCTACGAACTCATCCCCTAACTTTATACAAAAATGGGGAAATACTTATTCAAACTACTAACTAACTGTAGCCATTAATCTCACCCCTAGATACGAGGATATGAAATTAAGATTGGCTTATTTATTCTAACTGAAAAAGGAAGAAAGACCTATTCAACAAAGATCTGAAATGAAACAACTTGCATGTGAAACACATACGAAACCGTTCAAAGTTCTAGAACAATTATCTTCCTTCAATATTTATTCCTCCATGATGGTCCATGCCCAACTCCACAGCTTCCTGCATCTTAGGCGGTTTGTACTTTAATGGTCCCCTATTTCACTACTTTGATTCCTGCTACAAATGCTATGTTCTTGTTACCTCGTGCTAAGTTGCAGAGAGGTTAATCCATACAACATACATATATAACTAACCTTTATAATTAAATCACCTAATTCAATTTATATTCATACATTCTCATATTTAAATCATGCAATTGCTACGAATATCACCATATTTCATATTTTTCAAACTAGGTTCAAGTTGCAAGGTATGTCATAATAGGATAGCATATTATGGAAGTTTTTGTCTAAAAAGTACTTAGAAAACATATAAAAAGTGTCTAAAATCTTATGAAAAGTAACAAAAAAAGCACTAATGATCAAGCCCATCAACCATACCAAAAGATTTGAAACCTATTAGGCTTGATCAAGTATATGAGTCTTTTGTTTCTTGATGAAGCAAGAGAGGAGTATACAAAATCCATTGTGGATTTCCTAAATGTACAAAGGAAAGACTTGACATATGTGGATAAATCATGTAGGGAATAAAGTGAAGGAAAATGCTATAGTGGAAGAGATAAAGTGGGTAGTCAGTATGTGACTAGAATGCATATTGTAGAAGGTTACAAGGATGATAGTCCAAATGTAGGGTATGGTGAAGAAGATGGGATATGCAAAGATCCACCTCATGAAAATTTCATAAATTAGAAGGTAGATGTGTGAAAAATATTAGTACAATGAATTGTTAGAAAATAATGTTATTAGGGTTCATACCCTTATAATATTTATATGTTGTTCTAATATAAGGCTAGTACATAAAAACTTATTTATTATATGCTATTAGTCATATCCCATTAAAAATATTACAGTCTAATAACTATTAGATTATTAATTATTTATGAATGGTGGTTATTGAATAGGTGTGACTCCCCTTAAGGTATTTTACCAACCTTTCTCCTATATTTAAGGAGGTTCTCTTTAATTTGAGAGGGCATAAATTTGAATATTTATAGTGAATTATATCACTATGCACATGAGGCATTATTGGCCATGCAGAAGTAAGGAGAAGTGTCCGTAGGTTTAGTCTATTTTCTAATCAACTATTTTTTGTAAGTGTTCTAATAATACAATGCTTTATAGGGTTTTCCCCATGTATATCTTGTGTAAATGTGTAATAAATATGCTTGTATGATTCTCATTTTATTTATTTTATGTATTTTTTATAATGATTAGTATCCTAAGATCCTAATTTCTAACACAAACCAACTAATATTATTGATGACTATGGTGATAAGAATAATGTGGTGGAAATTAAATTGCAATTCACTACTTATGCTATTGAAGAAAAGTGTGCAAACACTTAATTTGAGGAAACTAAATATAGTTTCATGCATGATGTGTTTCCTTGTTTTGTTGACTATGACAATAATGAGTCTAATTATATTCTTGTTGTTGTAATTACTCTCGTGAAGATAAATTCAAAGTTTCTAATGCAATTCTAAAGACTATATTGATCTAAATATTAATAAGGAAACATTTGTTCTTAATAATGAACAAGACTCCTACCTTGGTAACTCTCTAGAGTATGGGTCAAAGGTGTATATTATTGATGGTGCAACATTTGTTGCAAAATTATTTTTAGACTCTTTAAATGATTATATTGATTTTAAATATTTTGATTTTGATAAGGATCTGGGTCTTTGTGTTAAGCAGGTAGATGCATTCATGGCAGGGATGGACATAAGGGAAAATGTCTTTTATGATGAGTTGATAGCCCCAACAAATAATATAAATGTTGATCCTTATTGGTGTAGATACAATTCTATCTCTATAGGTGATATGAAGTACAAAGAGTTTGAAGAATAACATCACAAGAAGCAACTAGATGATAAGAATTATGGTGAAAATATTGGTTGAGGGGGTTGTCTCCTACGTGTAATGAAAAATCTAGATTACATGTATGCTAGGAAAAGGTGTATTTTCACCTTGCATAATGTAATTTAATATTATTCATGGTGCACTTATGGGATCTAGGGATGCTTGCATCACATGGGTTTGACATTCTTGGGGCCACTTTATGTGTTGTATGTATCATTGGGTTAAATATTTAACGTGGGTTTGCACATTGGAAAAATATATAATTTTGGAATAACTTAGTACCAAAAAGTAAATGTGGGGGGAAATGGTTCTCTAAGCTTGTGGTATTAGTCACATGGTTTATGTAATACCACTTGGTGGTTTTGTGCAAGATTATGTCTATAAAAGCAAGCACATGTGTAGTTGTTTAAGGTTGGTTATTTTGGCTAAGGGGCTTGAGATTGGGCATCTATTATAGGTT
Organism: Sequoia sempervirens; assembly: GCA_007258455.2. Classification (NCBI taxonomy): domain Eukaryota; kingdom Viridiplantae; phylum Streptophyta; class Pinopsida; order Cupressales; family Cupressaceae; genus Sequoia; species Sequoia sempervirens. The sequence goes on from VDFB02362259.1 coordinate 19,287, forward strand.
GCATATGTGATGGTTCAAAGCATGACATGGTATGTGTGGTTACATGATTGTTCACATGGAGTGAGTGTAGAGAGATTGTGTTTCATAAGTATTCATGGACTCTAAAGATGTATTATAATGGTTTTATTGTAGAACAATACATGAGTGATGGATACTTTTGGAGGCTGAGATTTACCCTCTTGAGGGTTTTCCTAGGGTATATCTTGTATCATCTTTGATGGTATGTTGTCTATTCTTTTGCATGTGGATTATGAGTAATTGTTTGCATGATTTTCTCTATTTGAGTTATGTGGAATTTGTCATAGATGACTACAAATTTCCTTTCAATGTGTTCCCTTGCACACTAGTGATCGCTATACACTTCCAAGTGGCCATATTATTGATTTGAAGAGGAATTATTAGGTACCTTATTATTATGATGAACATGACTTAGTTAGCATGCTCCACATATTTGGTTTTTCTTAGTTTTGTTCTTCTAGATTGGACTTGAAGTGTGATTCTAATGAGCTAGACCAAGTGTATGCAAAGGTATTTATTGAGAATAACATATATGGAATCTTTGAATTTGATGTGGAACTAGTAGATAAGGTTAATACTTATGATACATGTGTTCTAATGGATTATGAATTCTTTCATTTATTAGTTTATCTAGACAAACTTATGACAATGCATGGTTGTGACCTTGTTGATGCAAAATAGTGCAATAAAGGTGGGCATGACATACATAACAAGTGTAATGCATGCATACAATATGGTGAGTTATTTCATTTGGTATTAAAATGAAAATCCAAGATAATCCTAGTAAAACTTAATACTAGGAGAATCAAGTATACGATGGGATGTGTTAATGCCAATATTATTGCATATGTATGTTGTGATATGTTTTTAGATTAGATTTTAATAATTCATCAAAGAATAATATTTTTTATAGAGGAAGAGGTTGGTTCTTCATTTTTGGTGACCTTTGGATACTCATAATTTTTTTGAAATTTTAAAATTAGAATCTATAGGTAGAGCAACCTCAACATACATGTGACTATACTTGGTTTGCCCCCTAGAGGTTTCTTTTAAGATCTCGCTATGCTCACAAGGGGAATACATCCTTGAATAAGAGCCATTGTTGGAATGGTCCCAAATTATTTGGTGAAATCCTTAGGGTTTTGGTATTTCTAGTTCCTAAGTGTTTTCCTTTGCATATTTTTTCTAAAATCCTAGTTCTTATGAGTTATGGTTCTTTGTACGTATTGTTGTATTCTTTTATTTTAATGTTGACTAGTTTTTTTTATTTGTTCATTTACGTTCACAACTTTATCCCCATGAATAATATCATCCTACCAACCCTTAGCTTTCATGAATTGGTAATTTCCCACAATTGTTTTATTCCTTATATTATCCTGTCATGGTCACATTACAAATTTAAGTCCCTACTAGTGTTCCATATGTCAATTTCATCTCACATCATGAGGTTTCTTCACATCATGATTTTTGTTTGAAGTATTTTGCTAAAAATGTGAGCTAGTGATATCATGCCATGTGTCCTTGAGTGCAATTCATATAATGTTGTGTTTTCCCTACATTGAGTTGATGACTTGTGATTGACCCATTAACATTTACATGTGTGCTTCATAGAGTAATTAAAAAGGTCTTGTCATCTTGTGATAACTAGCCATATTCTATTACATCATATAGCTCCTTCGCATCATGGTTTTGAGTGTGGACCCCAATTTCATTCCTGTGATGTGTAATGGGTTAATCTCTCCCAAGGAAATATTGATATGGTTTGATAGCTAGTGGTGTTCTATTGTATCACACAACTCCATATCAATTTTTGAATATGGACTCCACTTTCACTCCCATAGTGTGTGATGGCTTTATCTCATCTAAGGAATTTCTGACTCAATTTCTATTTTGGAAGTACTATATGCAATAGCATATAAATGACAGACTATCATTGCATCATATAGGATCTTCACATCACAATTTTGAATATGGGTCCCACTTTTATATGTGTGATGCACGATAAAAAAAGGTGAAATACAACCACATATAATGACTTAGTTGTCAATATGTGTGGTGAGGTGCTATGATATTATTGGGCCATATCGATCACCCCAACAAATATAATGCTCCTATTGGTTGAAGTGTACACCTTATCTCTCTAGTGGAACTCTAGGTGTAAAGATAAGAGTATAAATTTGACACCTAGACGGTCTTTTTCATTGTCAAGGCTCTTTACATTGTGATCTTCAAAGGATGTATTATACATGAAATTATGATATGTGATAGCCATTGAATTCACTTAAATACATCAACAATCAACATTCAAGCAAAATTTGGAGTTAATAGTCACATTATTAGTTTTAAAATTATAGAAAGGGGTACCATAGAAACATTTAATGCACCACACCACTCATACACAACTAAAGCGCCATTAATGATCCATTGAAGGCTTACAATTGGTTGATCAATTTTTTTCTATCTAGAAGTGATAGTTCATAATAAAGTCATAGATTCACATGTAGCAAAAGAAAAGGGAAATGACCCATGCAACCATCAAAACATCATGGTATTCACAACCCCCATCCCAACATATATCATGGGATTTTCCTTGGTGGTTAACATAGGAGGTTGGCCATTTTTTGGTATTTCATATTGTGACAAATCTCACCCATATGTGGGGGCTATCTTTGTAATATTTTCTATATAAGGAATGAATCTATTATTTGAAAAAAAAGATTGTAAACTAAGGGAAAAAAAGCCTCTGTATTGTATACCACACTTATTTGAAGAAATACCAATGTTTCAATACATTATATGTCCATTTTGACACGATACTTATTTTTGGATGCTCTATATGAATGATGATTTGATTGCATAATTGTTTCCTTTTTTTTGTATTATTTATTATTGAAGAGAAGTACACTTTCAAGAAAGGTGAACAATTTTTGCTTATACATTTTCTATAGGATTTGTTGTTTTGGTTAGTACACTTTTAAGGAGAGTGAGAAATCTTTCCAAAAAGAAAGTAGGTTTGTAGTATTGGTAAGGAATTATTAAGTAGAATTTTATAGTCAAATTATATTTGTAGGTTCAAGTTATTGTAGTATAATAATAGTCACTCCAAGGATATGGTACATGTTTTGAACCACTAGAAATTTTATTGTTAATGCAAAGTGGTGGCAATACTTGGTGACTCTATATTTCCTTGAATAAGCACTAATCAATTGTAGGAAACCCTCCTAGCCTACTCATACTTAAAAAATAAAAATCATTAGATGTGTAAATTATTTTGTAAATAATATTGTTCATGCTTGAGCATTAAGGGTACAAGGGTGTATATGAATGTGTGTTATTTTAAGAATCCTTTCCATGTATGCATGAACATTTTATGTTCTTTACACTGTGATAAACCTATTGCATTTCACCTAGAATCTAGTGTGCACTAATAGGACTACCCCTAGGTCCTAAAGAGCCTAAAGTGTAGGAACGATTTGATTATCTCTCATTCATTGATCCATCCTCTCAATAGTTTTGATAATAGGAATTCATAAATCCTTAGAAATTGTTAGAAATAGGTAGGATAACTAACATATCATCCACATGCTAGTCATGAGATTCACTGAATTTAAACATGTATGTCTAGTTAACACATACAATAATTTGATTACATATAATATCATTAAAATTTCCAAATTAGGAGAGTCTTTCAATCATATGGTAAACTCCAAGAAATATAGAGATCCTTAATAGGGAAATAAGAGGTAGCTACCTCCCAACCATGTAACATCATTAGATGTGTAGGGTTGTCCCTTTATGCTAACTAAGCCCCTATCTCAGAGAATGATCATGGATCAAAAACATATGAAATACCTCAATCTACTATATTAGACCAAATAATTCACATGCACTTATGAAGATAATAAAAATGACTATAGTTGAACAATGACTCAACTTATGAAACATAAGTAACACAAAAACCATGCAAGATCTATGAGTTCCATAATTATGCATGCCATATCACCAAGGATGCTCATCAAGATAAACCACATACAGTCATATAGTGATCAAACTTAAGGGGGGAAAAGAGGAAGGGAGGAACTCTAACACATGTAACCCAACCCAAATCATTTTTTTCTTTTCACATTCTCAATGAGGTAACTTAGCACAAATTCTTCCAATTCAAATAAAACATAAAGAGGAATACAAATGTGATCCCAACATTAAGTATGTGAATAGCCATACATTGTAGGCTTGAGCATAAACCTAATCCAAGGATAAAGAGTGTCATAAATAATTAGCAAGAAGTGATGGCCACTTCCAACTAAGATAATTTGATGTAATAGGATAACACAATAAATCTCATTGATCCATTGTGTGAATTGAGATGGGTGAAATATCCCTAACAATCCTACACTCTCATTAGACACATTAAATCATATCATGAAAGAATTTATATAGCCCATTCATTAAAATATATGATTATACCATTCATTTGTCAGCTTAGTTATTCAATTGATTCACATAGAAGTTCACCATTCATTAGTATGGATAAAATTAAAGTAATATTTATACAATTAAAATGCATCATCAAACATTACAAAATCTATCAATTTAAATTACATATTTAGCCCCTAAAAAAATCACTATTCATGCTTCAATACAAGTTCACTATTTTAGATAACCAAATTCAAATTTCATGTCAACATTTAATTACAGTTATATGGTTATCAACCTTAATTTATTTAATCACACCCATTCAAAATAGTATTTTATTTAATCATATCTCTTCAATATAATATTAAAATCAATATATTATTGATGAGTTCAAAATCATAGTTAACAACATTGGTTGAACAACATTATTCAATATCAATCAATTGCATATAGATTCAATACAATTAATTATGTTAATTATAATAGTATCACATAATTAAAATCAATATTTGTCAAGATGAATATAAGTTCAATACAATTAATCATGTTAAGTGTAATATTATCATACAATTAAAATCAATATTTATCAAGATGGATTTAAATTCAACTATTCAAGTGACTTAAATATGTTTACATTACACATCTCTTAATACCTTGATGTGATTTATTCTTATACAAAAATTAAATCTTTTTTTTTTCAAGGGGTAAATATTTTTGAAGTGGAATGGTGAGGTCACAAACAAGGGACCTCATGAGAACAACGACGCCACCATTAAACCATCACACCATACCAATATAAGCTTATACACAATTAAATCTTGCATTAAATTTATTATTTAAATTAATCCATATATTTATTATTCAAATTAACTAGATTAAACAATACCTTCTTATGCAAATAGTTTTTAAATATTATAAAAAAAGTATTTAAAGAATTCTAAAACATAAAAATCTGTGTAAGAGGAATATAAAATTTGCTAATGTATTTAATTTTTTTCTGGAATCAAAATTATGTTCATTACATTCGGTAGAGTGAGCTTTTTTCTTGGATTAAAATTATGTTCATTACATTAGAGTGATTTTTTTTAGCTCAAAATATCCCCAACTATATTTGACCAAAGTACAAATAAGCCTTACATATTTTTTTGCTAATTGCAAATAAACCTTTCATTTGCCGTGCACTGACCTCTGCAAATTAAGAGCGGGGAGTCTGCCTGTAAACTTTCTAACCAATCATCACTCCGTTACTTCAAACTTTTCTCTCACATCCAAGCTTTCGAATTGCTTTTCACAATCTTATTCTGTTGAGCAAGAAGGTAAGCGTGGGTTGCATATGATTTCATAAGAAAACTTTTGAGTATACCATGGGTTTGCCTCTCCGTTATTCCCCCTCTACAAAGGAGCATTCAATTCTGTAAGATATTAATGAAGATTGAGATGCACAAGTTTTCTTTGTTTTTTAAAGCAAAGGGAACTAAAATTAGTGGTGGGTATTATCAGTGCAGTGAGTGGAAATGGGTGATGAGAAGGCAAGAATGAAGAGCGCGGAGATGGAAGCAAGAGCGAAGAATATAACCCACAAAGTTCGCTGCACAGAATGCGGTAGTCAGAACATTGAAGACTCGCAAGCCGATATTGCCATTCTTCTCAGAAAAGTATTTACTCATCCCCCCAAAGAGTGGCCTTGAAATGTTGATTCCATCTTTTGTTCTGTATTTTCTGTTTTGGAGTAAGAACTAGACAGGTTAATGTAGTAACACTCTGTTGTACTATTTAGTTTAGACACTTTAAGAACATTTATAAGGTCTTCTTGAACACTGTCGTTTCTTTGAAAATCATCAGATTGAAGGGCTTTGTCTTTGAGAGCTAGCTCTTTCATTTCCTCAACAATAACAAGCTTGGATAATCTAGATCTCCAAAGCAACAATAACGGGTATTCCAAAGGGTTTGTCCACTTGCCATTTGGCGTCGTCTATGAGAGCCATCCCTTTCATTTATATAACAATAACAAGCTTGGATAATCTAGATTCTCCTGCGCAACAATTCAGGGTGTTCCAATGATTATTTCCATTTGCTCTTTCCTTCTTCTAAGTTGAGGGTCAAGAATAGAAGTTTAAAAATGTTACAGGCTTCATTCTCGATATTGTACTAGCCCTTTGTCATTTTGACTTGTAGAGAATTTGTTTATTGGTGATGTAGCTTCTTCGTTAAGCTCTCTTGGAAGATATAGTAGTGCTATTTCCTTGTGTCAAAAATACTATTTTCAATCTTTTGTTATTGAAGATATGCATATAAGTTTTATGCCTAACCTGCATATGTCATTATGTGTGATTGAGCTAGGGAAGAGCTTACTTGTGACATGCATAACCTTTGGATAACCTAGTAGCATGTAAGTTTTCTATTCTTGTTGCTTGGCCTAAGTAGGTGCTTATGGATTGCCCTAACCTAATTATGACTATCTAAAAAGGGAGTAGGTCTCTTTTTGAAAAAATAATTTTGCGGAATTCATCTCTTGGTTAATGTATCAAGAGGTTGCCCTCTCAAAGCGGTTTAACTTATTTTAGTATTTCTGTATTTAAGCATTTCAGCTTTCTATCTTCATCTATCATCTCAGATTTCTGCTAGGATGTTCTATTTCACCATTGTGGATAGCAACTGCTATATTATTGGATTTCTTATATTTTCTTTGCAAATTATAGAAAGATCATGACAATTGGAATCAGGAGGATGATTTGGGCCAGAAATTTGTGACATGAAGGTAAAGATTGAGGGATAAGACTTTGGTGGAGATGGTGGCATCTATATGGGTTTTTTTTTTTTGAAAATTTCCCTGCTTTTGCATTTTGTCTTCCCGTCTTTCTTTGTGCCTCCTACTTTTGCACATCCCCTATCATTTGAACTCCATATCTTTTCAGACCCCCTATGCTTTGGATCACCTTGCATTTCAGGCCGCCTATTTTTTTGATATCTTATTTCTTCATGCACCTTTCCACTGAAACTGTCTTGTTGATTTGATCTCAATTGTTTATACATCTGATTAACCTTGGAGATGATTCCAATCCTGCCCATCTACCAAACACTAGATTCTTGCCTTCAATTTGTATGAAGGCACTACCAAACTCCAATTAAAAGGTCTCCAACCAAGACTACAACAAAAATGACCCTAGCCAAGACTGCAGCAAATACATCTCTAATAGATCTAGCAGAAATAAAGCATGGGGGAAAGCACAATCCTTTCATTGCATATGATATGGGAAAATAACATTGCAAAGGCTGAGGCATATCAATCTCTACATCATCATGAGAAGCAACATCAGGGAGAAATAGTGACATTACTGGACATCATTTAGGAGAATTGTGCTGAATTTAGAGATATGGAGCAGCAGGATTTGGAGAATCATGCTAAGCTTAGAGATACATTGGAAGATGTTGAAAAGAATGCAGCAAGATCATCGCACAGAAACAGAAAGGCTGAGGCATAGCAACCTCTACATCACCATGAGAAGCAACAACAGGGAGAAATAGTCACATGACTGGGCATCACTTAGGAGAATTGCACTGAATTTAGAGATAGCGAGCAGCAAGATTTGGATAATCACACTAAACTTAGAGATACATTGGAAGATGTAAAAAAGATGGCAGCAAGGTCATCACACAGATACAGAAAATCTGCATAAAATCATTGGAAGCCAAGCTCACAAGTATGGTATCAGTCATCAAGAGCATGGTAAGCATCCAAACGACTTTCCATCACATGAGTGGTTTATCTAGGGTTCTGATCCTTTTCTTAGACAATGTTGGTACAACATTTGGAGGAGGGCAACAATGTACTTTCTAAATTGGCAGCCTAACCAAATCATCTTTAGGAGGGCAAAAGTGCAACTTCAACTTTGGAGTAGTACCAACCCAGCTTTCATAGGCAAACAAGAGTTCAACTTTGGATGTGGCACCAGTCTATCTTTTTGAAGGGGACAAAATGACAATCCCAAGAACTTTGATAATGATATCTATCCATCCTTTAGAGGTTAACATTTCAATCACAACTCTTGCAGTGTACCCTGTACATCTTTTGGAGGAGGGTGATATTTCAATTACAAACATAATTTTTTAAGAATGACTCATTCCCTAAGCACAGAGTGACACAGACTCTCATATATTGAACCCCAAAGGTTTGAAATAGTTGATGTATTATCATGGGTCAATCAGATGCAAACCAAATCATTTTTAGGAGGGAAAAAGTGCAACTTCAAGTTTGGAAATGGTACCAACCCGGCTTTTGCAAATGAACCAAAGTTCAAATTTGGAAGTGGCACCAGTCCATCTATTGGAAGAGGATAAAATCTCAATCCCAAAAACTCTGATGAAGACACAAATCCATTGTTTAGAGGACAACATTTTGATCACAACTCTTATAGTGTGCTGTGTTGGTTGGAGGGTGAGCTTTCAATCCCAAACACAACAATTTATGCAACAAATCCTTCAATAAGTACAGTCTTTCATTCATTGAACTCCAATTTTTTTGTGAAATTGATGTTCTGTCATGGTTAACCAGATGCATTAATACTTTCATATACACTGGAGTCCCTCAGGCATTCAAGTGACAATGCCAATGCTTCAATGAGTACTAAGCAGGGAACCACAAGGAGTAGCCTATGCATGGTCTGAAATTGTTAAAGATCTAGTCACCCAATATGACAACTCTTAGATCAACATCTTTTTGGGACAATTAGCCAAACTCTTGCAAACAAGTTCAATAGAAAAACACACTTTTTTAATAGTGGAGGTTTTGAACAAGGACCTAAAACTTGAATGATTCTCAACAGTTGGAACTTATGGTATGAAATGGTAAAAAACTTCTTGTATTAACATAAAAAGAGGTTACAATTTATAGAGTGCATAAAGCACTGTAGATATTAAATATAACTACCTACTAAAAGTTACTGTAGAAACAGTAACAACAAAAAAGACTAACATAACATTGACCATTAAATAATATAAGAATAATATATTCTAACACCCTCCCTTAATGGTCAATCCGTCAACAACACCAAGTTGCCCCCTGAATTTTACAAATTTATCGGGGCTCAGAGACTTGGTGAGAATGTCTGCAGTCTGATCCGCCGTCGGAACATACTGCAGCTGAACTGATCCGTCTTCTACCAGCTGGCGAATGTAGTGACAATGAAGCTCAACATGCTTGGTACGTTCATGGAAGACTGGATTTTTGGCCAGTTTGAGCACCCCTTGGTTATCAGTGTACAAGGGAGAAGGTCCTGCTTGTGACATGTGCATGTCAGAAAGCATCCTACGAAGCCAAACTGCCTCACATGCTGCTTTAACAGTTCCTCGATATTCAGCTTCTGTCGAGGAAAGAGCCACTGCCTGTTGCTTCTTGCTGGTCCATGTTACAGCACCTGTACCCAAACTGAAGACATACCCAGAAGTAGATTTTCTGTCATCCACTGAACCTGCCCAATCTGAGTCTGTGTAACCAATCAGCTTTGGATCTTTGCATCTGCCATACAGAATGCCATAGTCGGAAGTGCCCTTAACATATCTCAGCACTCGCTTTGCTGCAATCCAATGATCAACTTTAGGAGTTGTCATGAAGCGAGAGATGTAGCTCACGGCAAAACTGATGTCTGGTCTAGTGGCAGTGAGATAGATGAGACTGCCCACTAGTTGCCTGAATGTCGTTTCATCGACTGGAGGTGAATCAGAGTTGGCTGATAACTTTAGCCCCTTCTCCATGGGTGTGGAGGCAGGTTTGCAGTCCTGCATCCGGAATTTGTCAAGCAAACTTCTGGCATATTTTGACTGAGAGATGAAGATGCTACCATTGGTTTGCCAAACTTCAATACCCAAACAATAATGGAGAAGCCCCAGATCTGTCATGTCAAAAGTCTGACACAAGGCTTGTTTGATTGTTGCAATCAAATGTGCTGAACTGCCAGTAATGATCAAATCGTCAACATAGACAACAAGAAAGAGAATATCATCACCAGAGTGTTTGACATACAGATTACTGTCAGAAGGGCTACGCTGAAAACCATGATCAACCAAGTACTGATCAATCTTGAAATACCATGCACGGGGAGCCTGTTTCAGTCCATAGAGCGCTTTCACGAGTCTACACACCTGATGTTCTTTGCCGGCAACCTTGAAACCAGGAGGCTGTGTCATGTAGACTTCTTCCTGCAAATCACCGTTGAGGAAGGCACTCTTGACGTCCATCTGATGAACTGTCCAACCAAATTGGGCTGCAATAGCGAGAAGAAGACGAATGGTGCTCATCTTGGCAGTAGGAGCAAAAGTCTCCTCGTAGTCAATGCCCTCCCGCTGTGTAAATCCCCGAGCAACCAATCTGGCCTTGTACTTATCCAAAGTACCATCTGCATGATACTTGACCTTGTAAACCCATTTGCAACTGATAGGTTTCTTCCCAGGAGGAAGATCAGAAAGAACCCAGGTGTGATTCTTCAAGAGACTATGATATTCTGTCTGCATAGCCTGTTCCCACTCTGGAATTCCTTTAGCCTCTGAATAGGTATGAGGCTCATAGATGCTGTGGATGTTGGCCATAAGAGCGAAGTTGACTGTGGACTGCTGCTTGCTCTTGCTACGAGTTGAGCGGCCCTCAATGAGTTCACCATCATGGAGATCACCGATTGTCTTGGCCCACCACTTAGGCCGACGAGTAGAAGTACCAACATCTGGAATAGGAGTAACAGCATCGCCTGGGATGTCTGGAACAAGGTCATCTGGATGTGAGTCCTGAGAAAAGTCAGGTGGTGCAAGCTCAGGACCAGTAGACTCCTCATCTTCAGAGTCAGAATGCTCTGAAGCCCTCCCATCATGGGAACCAAGAGGAAGACGAATACCCTCATCAGGAACCTTCGTAGGTTGATCCGCAGGACTTGTTGTAGGAACAAAGGGACCAGTAGTCTCATCAATCACAACATCACGACTGAATATGAGACGACCTGTCTCCACATCAACCAACCTGTAGGCTTTGTGATTGTCGCTGTAGCCAGTAAACATAAGTGTCTGGCTCTTGGAGTCCAACTTGGCACGTTTGGCATCTGGAATCCATACATGAGCGGTTGAACCGAAGACTTTCAAATGGCCCACCTTAGGCTTGCGTCCTGACCAGGCTTCTTCTGGAGTCATCTTCTTAACGGCCTGTGTAGGTGACCGATTCAGGAGGTAGACTGCAGTTAGACTGCTTCAGCCCAGTATTTCTTAGGTACATTTCTGTACTCGAGCATAGAACGAGCCATTTCAGTAATGCGATTCCTACGTTCGACGACACCATTCTGCTGAGGGGTGTAGGGTGTGTAAGTTAGCTTAATGCCGTGTAGCACAAAAAGAAGAGAAGTCAGCTGAACAAAACTCCCCCCCATTATCTGACCTTAGAGTAACAATGTGAGAACCGGATTCCTTCTCAACTAAGGCCTTATACTGCTGAAATGTACTGAACACATCTGATTTATGTTTCAAAAAATACACCCACATTTTCCGACTGAAATCATCAACAAACAATAAAAAGTACCTGGACCCAGTAACAGAAGGAGTATTCATTGGCCCACATACATCGGCGTGAACCAATTGAAGTACCTTGGAGGCTCGCCAAGAATCACCATCCGAGAACGGTGTCCGATGCTGCTTGCCAGCTTGACAAGCTCCACAAACTCCATGATTTGTAGTTTGGATCTCAGGTAGACCAGCAACAAGACCCTCCCGAGATAACTGAGAGAGGTAGTGGACATTCAAGTGCCCATAACGCTGATGCCAAAGTTTGCTGATGGTTGTACTTCGGGCTGCGAGAGCGTGCTCTTGAGAATCACCAGAATCAGCAAGTCTGTACAGACCGTGATCCTCAAGTCCCATAGCAATTGTAGTACGAGTCTCCCTGTCAACGATGCTGCAGGTGGACGAGCTGAAAACAACATCCAACTGGGGAGAATGCCGCATGATCTGACTGACGGAGAGGAGATTATGTTCCATGCCGGGAACATAGTAGACATCGAGAAAGAGTAGATTTCTTCCTCCTGAGTGAATCTGGACAGTGCCCTTACCAGCAACTGTGTACTCTTCACCTCCTCCGAAAATGACAGAATCTGAGAATGGTTCAAACTTGGTGAACCAATCGCGACGATGAGTAAAATGCCGCGAAGCCCCGGAATCGATATACCAGGCAGAAGAATGTACCGGATCTGCAGTTCTCTTGGCCATAAATGCATAGAATGCAGACTCTTTCTGCTCAGTGTGCTCAGCGACATGTGCCTTTTGTTGAGATCCTCCCTGCTTCTTTTGTTCAGAAGCCATCCGAGTGCGACAATCAGCCTTGATGTGACCATATTTGTGGCAATAATTGCACTGAACGTTCTTCTTCTTCTTGCTGTCCTGTGAAGAACCAGAGCCTTTCGGCTGAGAAGATTGAGGCTTCCCTTTGTTCTTAGCAGAAGATTTGGCTGAGAACGCCTGTTCTGTGGAGGACGAACTGGCACTGCTTCCAAACTGCTGTCTCCAACGATCCTGTTGTAGAAGCTTGTTACACAAGTCTGGAAACTTCAAGTCAACATTTGTTGAAGTAATATTGAGCGTCTCAATGAAATGCTCGTAAGATTTTGGCAAACTCTTAAGAGTAATGACGACCATGTCCTCTTCCTCCATCTTTCGTCCAATGGCTTCCAACTGGTCTCGAATCTCTTTGATCTTTGTCAGATGCTCTTGAAGAGTAGTGTGCTTCTCGTCCATCATTATGGAAAAAAGCATGTTCTTAAGAAAAAATGCACGACTTTTATCTGACGTTTCATGAAGATCCTTCAAAGTTGTCCATACCTCAGCAGCTGTTTTGCCTGACGGCACTTGTGGCAGTTGATCGTCAGTGACAGATAGCTTGATGAGCATGACGGCTTCTCGGTTGCGTTCATCCCATTTGTCCTGATCCTTTCCGGCTACAGTGGGTCGAGGTGAGTGCCCCAAGACGACCTGATCGAGACAACGATATTCAAAGATCGTCAACATACGCTGCTTCCAGGTGTTGTAATTCTTCCCGTTGAACTTCTGGCTGCTTTCGAGCATTATGTTCGTGAGAGATGCCATCACGTACCTCGAGGTCAAACTGGTGAAGGCAAGATAATGCAAAGAAAACAGAAATACAGAAATCCGAACACGGATTTTGAGGTTTTACTGAAAACCCAGAAGAGATAAATAAAAACCCAGAAGGATGGAAGAATACCCAGAAAATTTTGACAACACGAATTTCGAGGCACGGAAAACGAGGTACCCAGAAAAATCTAGTGACAACCCAGTTGAGATCTCGCAAAACCCAGAAGGAATCTGCGATCAGAAAAAAAATTCGACCTCAAACTGAGGCACAAATTTCGATGCACAGAAAACGAGGTACCCAGAAAAAATGGACGACGACCCAGTTGAGATCTCGGAAAACCCAGAAGGAATCTGCAAACGAAAAAAAATTCGCCTTCAAACAGAGGGTCAAAACCCTAGACGAACTTGCAGAAACCCTAGGCGGCCATTAAAACCAGAAAAAAATTGCAGAAAACAGCTCGAATCTGCACGAAAATTTGGCAAAAGAGATGCCAAACCCTAGGCGACTAAGTTGCAGGAAGGGGCGACCACGATTTTGCTAAAAAAACCACCCAAAATCAAGCAAAAACGCGAAAAAACGCGATTTCATAGAAAAACGCGATTTTCAGACCTGAAATCCCATAAAAAAGCAGATTTTTTTCGCCCAGAAACGCGTTTTTAGCACGCAGGAGAAATACCACGACTTGCAGCAAGAGGGTCGAATTTTCTGTGAGAAAATACTCACGAAAATTGCAGATCAAAGCCCTCGAAATTTCTGGTAAAAAAAAACGCGATTTGAAGCTCAGAAACCCTAGCACAGAAAAAATTCGAATTATGGCTGCAGATAGGCCCACGAATTTTTAGGGTTCTTTTTTTTCTGCTCTGATACCATGAAATGGTAAAAAACTTCTTGTATTAACATAAAAAGAGGTTACAATTTATAGAGTGCATAAAGCACTGTAGATATTAAATATAACTACCTACTAAAAGTTACTGTAGAAACAGTAACAACAAAAAAGACTAACATAACATTGACCATTAAATAATATAAGAATAATATATTCTAACATGGTAGTGGGCTATGTGACAACATTCAACAAGAGCTTAAGGTCCATGCCCTTTTTTAGGGTTTCCTCGTTTGGCATTTAGTGCTATCTTTCAGGATTTGTGAGGAGTATATTGATGTTGCTAGAGAGCTTTCTGGGTTTTTCTAGATTTTCTCTGATCATTGGTGGGCAGTATTGCTATTTTTAGCAATGACTATTTTTAGCACTTACTATTTTTAGTAAGTTTCAGGGTATCTTAGTTTGGGCCAGTTTGGTGTTTGGACACACTATTTTTAGCAGTATGCTATTTTTAGTAAGTGCCATTCTGGGAAACTGGTCTTGGCAGTAGTGTAGTACAGGGTTTCCAGTTTGTGCAGTGCTTGACAGTTGCAGTTTGGTGAGTTCTAATGTTTTGGTATATTATTCTCTTAAGTCTTCAAAAGGTAATTTTATGACTTATGTTATAAAGTTATAAGGGACCACCTTGGCCTAGTAGAGCAACGTTGTTTTTAAAAGAGGGCCAGTGTTTCTCCTTGTGTGGTGCCTAAAAGGGAGTTTATTTATCATTTTTTAAGGCTAATGTTATGCCTCATAATGTGGGATGCCTAGTTTGGGTTTAATGTCAATTTTAAATAAAAATTGAAAGGTGAAATTTTGGAGGCAAAAAGTTGGACGCCCCTCTTGGGGTAATTTCATGTCATTTCATAAAGTGAAATGAGAGGGAAAAACCATTCAAATTCAAATGCAAGTTGCCCTAACTTTTCCCACACTTTATAAATATGAGTATGAACTCTCATTTGCATATGTGAACTTTGGCAACTTAAGGAGACTATGTTGGATTTTCTCCAGGGTTTGTATATTGCTGGTTGAGGATGGAAAACCTCATCTCTAGTTGCTGGTTTCGGTGGTGAAAGATCCACCCTAGCTGGTTTGGTGTTTTCACACAGGAAATACACTGATTTTCATAGAGTTTTGGGATTTCAGGGTTTCGAAAGAATGAAGATTTTTGAGGTAAACTGACTACAGATATATCTGAGTTTTTGGTGTGGATTTTGGTTTGGTTTTAGCATGGTTTTTTAAGCAGATTGCAGGAGCCTTTGGGTCGGGCTGTTCAGTTTGTGATTTTGGGTGATGCCCTAGTTGGCTGTACCCCTTATATTATGCAAGAAGATTACCGATTTGGAGGCTGCTGGGCAAAGCTAGGAGTGTACAAGTTGATTGTGACCAATGGTGGGGTGTCTTTGATGATGTTGGAGGTTGTTACCAGAGGTTTTCCTTGCTGTTTGGCTTGTAACAGTCAATCATCAGACCTGCCATCACTCAGATTTACATATCAGACCTGTAGCAGCACTTGAATTGGATATATCAGATCCACATTGCTCATTATTGACTCCAAATCTGAGTGCTGGGTATGACTGGGAGGTGCATAACAGACCTGTAGGTGTCCCTTATGCATTTTTGGAGGGTGTTGAACGTTGCCAGGAAGTTGTAACACTGCTAGGGGTTTTGGGGTGACTTCCTACATGAGGTTGGAGAGAATTGGAGGGTAATCAAGTCACTTGTACTGCTGCAACAGGGTGTTTCAGACCCGTAACTGTGTCTCTGTCTTTAACAGACCTGTAACTCATCATTTCCTTGCATTCTGAGTTGGTTTGTGGAGCTTAGGAATGGTTGAGAACTAATGTATATGAGCAGAACTGAATGTCTGGGCAGGTTTAAGGTGGTTATTGATGTTAAGAAGAGCCTATATGGTCTGTTTGATGCTGCTGAGTGCCTTGGGGTGAGTGTCGATGGAGATATGAAGCCCTGTGATGACTGATTTTAGACAGAAGGTTGCAACAGCAAGACTGTAATTGACTCCAAATGCAAAATCCCTTGAGGTATTTTCATTTTAATGATAGTTGGTTTCAAGGATTGTATGTTTGAGTAGTTCTAGTGTGTTTTGAGGTCCAAAAATTGTAACAGCAGTGTTGGTAATGAATGAAACTCTCATATTTAAAGTTGCAACAGCTGGAATCTTGATCTTGCTACCTTTCAATGTTTATGCTTAATCATATCTACTTGATATATGCCATTTGTTTTGAGTTATTGTTTGGATTCAATTGGTAAACTTAAAAAATAAATCAGGGGCATATATTACATGATCCCAAAATCATTTAACAATCAAGAAGGCAAAGGAATTGGAGATGAATAATAGATCCAATTGCAAGCTTTCTATGGTCCATCAATTTTCTTTAGAGATGAAAACACTGCCAACACTATGAATCCTTAAAACATTACTCATGTCACACCACAGTGATAAGATGGGAAAATATTTATGTTACTGTTGTGAAAAAAACTATTTGAAGGGGCAAAAGTGTGTAGAGAAGTGCCCCTTGCTCATAGAAAATCAGTCACTGATGAATTTGGTAATTAAGAAGACAAGTCAGCGGATGAACAAGAGCAGTTGGACAAAGATGTCACTGTATCCTTCTATGTGTTGGATGGCATCAATGCTCCCTAAGCTTTCATGGTTGAAGTTTACATCAAGAAGACAAAGTAGTTGTACTCCTATAACTTTGGGAAGCGGATAGAATACATAAACCAAAATCACAATTCCCAAGCTGACTAAACGTTTCACTCCATGTCTCCTTCCCCTCCCTCCAAGGTAATTACTAAGAAAATATGAAAACAGATCCAGAAGAAAAACATCAAAACGATTATCTATCTGCCTCATACTATACAAGATCTGTCAATCCTATCCACATTAAACATGGAACCCTTTAGTACCAAGATGTATATGAAGTCCCACGTTTGTGTGGTACTTCATGCTTTGGAAAAAGTAGCTGATCTCTACACAAAAGATTCAAACATCTCTGAGATTAACTATGAGTGGATTAATAAAGCTGTCCTGACAAAACACTCATATCATAATAAACATCTCATTTGTTTTGACAAAGCTTAAGTACATCTAAATCTAAATAATAACATGTCAGATTAGATCGAGAAGGCCTGGAAGTTGAACTAAACCATAACAATATAAATAGAGATTGACCTTATCACAATCCAATCTTGGCAAACTCTTACTAACAAATTATCCAGTTATCATTAATAATCTAAAATGACTTTAAAAAATGGAGAATTATCCACCTCACTTGTGCACAATTTCCCTCAAAATTCATACCCCACAATTGCTGTTTTTGAATGCTCTAATTTAAGCTTATTTCTAATTATTTACAAATTTGTGAAAAGGATCAATTAATTTTATCAGCTTCCCATGCTAATAATGTTTAAATAAACTTCTTAATCACCTAAAAAATGAAAATGTAATCAATATCAGGATTTTAATACCTTTTTATATTAATTTACCTTTTTTTTTTATATTAAAAATAAATTCACCACAAATTAAAAAGTCATTGCCACTTTATAAATCATCCCTAAAATTTGTAGCCAACTACAACCACTTAAAAAAAATGGAAATAGTTTACAAATATAGCTCAAACAAGCATCAAAAGATTACAAAGATTTGATCAACAATGAAAGTTCAAAGATCTGGCGTCAAATACATGATTAAGAACCCATATCCCTCAATTTAGAAGACCCCCCCAAATTGCCAACCATCAAAATATACAGGAATCGGCTATAGAACTAATATCCATCATCGCAATGCACTTTTATAGAATGAACAAAAAGCAAGGGTTTTTCACCAATCCTCCACCAAAATTGCTTTCGAGAAAACATAACAAGATAGAATGACAAGGAATGCTGCAACATAAAACAGAACCAAATAGCACAGCCATAGCCATAACCATAAGTATAGCCATATCAAAGATTGTCCATCCATAACCATAACACTATCAGAAAGGGGCAGCATTAGATAATTGGCATTCAAGTCACATACCACCAAAAAAAGAGTAAGACATAAGAACTATTGTCTTAGATGTAGCCAAATGAGTAACCAAAAAGGGACTATCCAGCATATCCGACAACATTAAGATCACAATGCATACAGTCAATTCAACATTAACCAATTATATTTTTTCCTTCTCATCCAGATGATTAATAAAATGCTCAAACTTTCTCTTAATAGACTGGAACCTATAATCCACATACTCTTGAAGCCGTGAGTCCGTATAGCACCTAACAGACACTGAAGGATATGGAGAATGCACTTCATCACTGCCATACTTAGAGGAACTATTATCAGCAAAATACACACTACCATGCTTTACATCAACAGCATCAACATTCTTCCCCTTATCTGCAGCAACCAAATGGACTTGAATACCAGACACTGCATCAACAACATCAACACTAACATGAAGACCAGGAGAAACACTAGCTGGCTGAACATCAATATTCTTGGGATTCCTGCCATGTAAAATTACAGTTTCTCTATCCCTCTGCATCGGCTGCCTAATAGTATCCTGCAATACAATATGCAATTCTGACCCCATTTCTAAGCACTTAGACTCTAAGATAGGAGTCCCATCTAGATAGGATCTCTGCACATCATCCTTATCTTTATGAACCTGCATGACCACATTGTTTACAACAATAGATAATGTGACTTTTGGATAGAAATTAATAAGCAACCTTTCACTGTTCTAGAAGACATCGTTATTTCTAACAATCCATATGTGCTAGAGAACCTCAGAAGGAGTGATAAGCCATAACTTATCCAAACACTTAGGTAAAGAAGATGCACCATGTAGAAAACCAAAGATTGTAGTAAAAAACCAAAGAGTGTAGTTAGTGTACAATTTCTATTATTATGTTTTGATAATATTGGTTATCCAACTTTGTATTAATTGTTTGTTGGCTTCGGGTGGTTCTAAGCGTCCATTGGATGATGGTTGTATTCCTATTGGCAACTATTGGGTTTTTTAAATAGATTGTGTATTGTCAAGGGGATGATCTAGTTGGATCGACTTTGATCCTTGGCTGACCTCTGGTCTTCTTCTATAGTAATTCATGTGCAAATAACAATACACTTTACTCTTGTATCTGTTATGCATTGTCATATCTATTATTAATTCATGTATTCATTTTATGAGACAGAGTAGTAAACATTTGGCGTTGTTGCCTTAAAAGAAGTTGGGTCCAATATAAGAGGTTCATGCCCTTAGACCCCTTTAAAGGCGGGAAGAGACCACAAGGTGGTCAAGACCAAGAGATCAAGTGATCTTTAAGGATCCTAGAGCAAAAGGAACAAAGAAGATTACGAGAAACACTTGAGAAAAATGTAGTCATACAATTCCCAAGTTAGAGCCCTTTCCGAGAATGAAGTAAAAGACAAAGCATAAATTGGAGTCATAGTTGGAAAGAGAAAAAGATGTCCACGACAAGAAAATACACAAGGCAGATGTAATGTCCCATTTTTGATGGAGGCTACAAAAGTGCATTTGGGAATGCACTTAATCATGATAGGACTTTTATCTCATTTATTTCTCTAAGAGCTTCATGCTTGAGGATTCAGGGTTTTGAATCCACCCTAGCCATTTGCAGTTTGGCAATTTCGTGAGTCTCCTTTGGAGACAAAATTGTAGGAGTTCGAGTTTTCTAGGTTGAACGATATTTGCACTCAGGATGAATTTCTCATTGATTGATTAATTATTCTGTACTATGGGTCTTTAGTCTGAGCGGCTATTGGCATATATAATTATTCTGAAGTCCTTTAATTTTTATTATTGAGAGGCTGCATTCTCATCATAATGATATGACCTGTAGCATCGGGTATGTTATAGATTGGAAATATTTCTTATGAAAGCGATATTGATATATCATTTTGTCATATTGTATCATTTTGTTTGGGCTCATTGTATAATCTGGTTTGAGGAATTCGCATTCTCATGAGAGGCGATTTATGGTATATTCAAAGGTGCTGATTCCAATTATATCCACCATCCTGCTTTAATCGATCCCATTACCCGTCCATCTATTTTCATTGGTATCGGTTGAGCATTATTTGGGCAACCTTCTGAACTCCCTATTCACGGCATACTTCCATCTTTACTTGGGCGTTAATATTGTTATTTTCTATTCAGTGCTACAACAGTGTTCAAATACTACTCTATATCGAAGACTATATTATATTGTTGCTGGGAGTCTATCGGGCTGATTGGTATGATGCGCTACATCCAAACATTATCACACCACCCCTGGAATTTATAGCAATAAACTAGTGTTGACGTGGAGATCCAAATATTACTCTGGCACCAATATTTACTCCAGCCTGTCATGAGGGTGACAACCGTGTCATAATTGATGCTTTCGTCTTCATCAACAGATGATAATATTGTTTGAGGCACATTATTAACAACAAGCTATACATTGCGATGAAAAGGCAATGATTATTGCTGGTATAGGCAGTGATTAATGAGTTTGGAATTAGTTTACAAAAGGCAGCAAGCAACACTTGAGGGTTGTGTCTTTATAAAAGGAGGTCTCTTTTCAAAGAGATGCCTCTCTTCATGGAGAGGCATAAGGATATAAAAGAGTTTGTGAAGGAGGAGGGGATATAGAAGTTTTGCAATTTATATCCTCAAACTCAGATTGAGTGCTCTCAAAAGCCTACAATCAGCCAAACGTGGGTGGCATATTGATCACCCATTACAAGGTTAATGGACGCTGAGTTATCAAGCGACAATTAGACATAGCACCAACGAATTCAATGAGTATTGAGTCCAAATCCTCTAGCCCTCCTCAGTCTGTTGATGAACCGTTGTTTTACCTTCTTGAAGACACCCCTTGGCCTTGAAGGTCTATTGTGGAAATACGGTTTCAAAACCCAACAGTTCCCACAACTATTGGCACTCCAATTTGCTTGTGCTATTGCAAATTGTAAACTATTTGAATTGGGCTTACAAAACATATATTTTTTATGAAAAATATGATAACAAGTGTAGAGCTCTCTAATTTCATCATTCCTACCAAACACACAAACTTATAGTGCTCATAAAATTCTGCTCAACTTCACAAAACCTATGCTAAGATCCTCCCCAAACAAGGCAACAAGCAAGTGCTCTTTGATCACTTCTTCAAACAAAGGAGAGTTGGAGGCATTTTCTCTATGGTCAGAGGTCTTGGGTTTGAAGATCTCTACCAACCACATTACTATTGTTTGTGGGCATTGGGCAAACAAAACAATTTGGTTGGCTATACACCATTGATCAGTCAACTATCTCTTGTCTTTCAGCTATGTTATATCAAGTCCATTTGTAAAACCAAAGAGAGGGCCTCCATTACAAAGTCATTCTACAAAATTCGAGCATAAAGTTTGGAATCTAAAGGATGGTCAATGGGGTTACCATGTGTTTGAGAGTAGTCAAGGATGTATGAGCTGTTTGAAACATGTTATTATTTTGGGAAGCAAATCATTAATGTTATATGTTTTTTATTGTCATTCTCTTAGCCAAACACATCATATGCATTGTGCTATATAGAATGCAACCCACAAAAAGTAACAAAATGATGTCATTTGAAACGTTGCAACACACAACAAAGGAAATGGACACCCTCCATCAACATTTCACTTCGGTTCACTGCAAATCAATGAAAAGATTGCCACCATTCACCTTTATTTTTTTAAAATCTAGAGCTTAAGAGATTATAAAAACTCACTCGACTTATTGTTTGTGGTTGAGAAACTTATTGCATACATATGACAAATTGTTTGAGAAAAAGATAAAGCTATTAGGGCACCCTTGCACAAGATGCATTTATAGTACTACAAATATCGTCACCTACTGTTTGTTTTATGAGATCATGTAAAAGGTACAAAGCTGTCTACCAAATCTTCAAAATGCTTATAGAAAAAGACAAGTCGGTGTTGCATGGTGGACAACAACAAAACAAAATCCACTCCATCTAGCAATGATATATGGTAGTCTAGCCTTGGTGCAAGAAATACTCCATCATTGTGAAATTTGTTTAGACATGGTAGACATTGATGGTAGAAATCATCTCCTCTTGGCCTTGGAAAACACAATCCTAATATTTGATAGGGAAGGAATGGGTATCTATGATATTGTGTTGAACATACTAGAGAAAAGGTTCACTAATTGCATCAACAACTTAAGCCAAACTCCATTAGATATAGCTGCATTTAATCATTCCACAAACCCTCAACTTTTTACTAGTGTGAGTGATTTATTAGCAAATAATAATTATATTGATTTATTTATTAAAAATATTTTTCTTAACATTAATTTCATTCACAGGCTTACCAGTCATTTGAGAAGCACACTGGAAATACTGAGGGGTGGGGGGGGATGAATCAGTATTTCATGTCATTTCAATAGGCAAATGCAAAATAAAACCAAATTAAATAGTTGCCGGGAGACACAGGGTACTGGTACTAGTACGGGGACGGGGGCGCCAATCAAATTAGGGTACGTGAGTTAAATGAATAAGGAGATGGCTATTTTATATGTAAATGATTCACCGAAAATTTTGGGTACAGGGACTGGTACGTTGTCTATGTTCCCAAAATGGAGTTTCCCGGCAACTATAAATTAAACACAGAGAATAACCATAAAGATAAGAACACAATATTTCTCGTGGAAAACCCTTTTGGGTAAAAAACCACGACATAAAATGTCTTTATTAAACTTAAACAAATGGGCACCAACCCAAATTACAAAAAAATGAACAACAAAAAGAGAGCACCAACTCTCTAAAGAACTCTTCCTCCAAAGATGAAGCACCCACTTCACCTTACTGAGGCACCAACCTCAATCTTCCATAGAAAATTTGAATTCATCAAAACAGTTGATGGCACCTAGAGATTTGAAACCCCTCACCACTACTCTTAAACGCAAACTCTGAAATTCTTGTCATCAAACTCTCACACACACTATATCTACCAAAAAAATAACATCAAGAACATAACATAGGCTTCAATACTTTTTTTTAAAAACTGGCTGATCCCTGTAGTTATCTCATTAATAGAAGTCGACTATCTATAGAAAATATTCGTCAGAAAATAAATTTGAAGGAGCCGGCTCACATACGTATATTGAATGTGATCTATTTTTATTTTAAAATGACTTCAAGAGATAAACCCGTCACCAAAAAATGAAGCCGATGCACAATAGAAGGTTCATATTTTCCGTTTTCAATACTAAAGCCGTCAGAAGGGCAACGCTTTCATTTAGACATAAATATTAGCCGCCCAGAATCCTGAAGTCACCGCTGAAGGAAGGAAAAATAAAGTCTCACAATGAAAACATACTCTTCACCACATACTTGGAAAGATATCGATGGATTTTTAAATAATCATGACTTCAAAGGAAAAACTGACACCAGTCCACTCAAAGGTATCCTATTTTTCATACCCGACTACACATACAGCACAAATATTGAAGGCATAGAATAATAATCTAAAACCATCTCAGAAGGAGCCGCCTTGAATAAAATTTGAAGCCGTTACAAAAAGTAAGGAGCCGTCGCCAAAGGCAAGCCGCCCAAAAATATGACTTTGCCTTTGCCGCCACAGGTAATAGAATCGATTCTCTTAAAAAAAACGCCTAAGGTAAATCACCGCATTACCCATAAGGATAGCCATCTAAAATTAGAAAGAGGCAATACGTTTTTAACAATGCGTCTTCTGTCAACTGCGATGGTAGTAAGGAGTGCATTCTTAACTATTGACATCTGTAGCCGTCCCACAAACATATTGATTTGAATAAAAGCTCATATAAGTCCCTTTAGCTGCCACTGCCAGGAATTGACTTAATTTCAATGCATAAGCTATTTCTCATATTAAATTCGAAACCTGAAGCATTCCGTTGGAAATAAACAAGCAGTCGTCCCATAATCTGACGCTTTAAACTATTTTTAAGCACCGCCTCTATAAAGATAAATCGAGCCAAGAGGTTTATGAGAGCTTTCAAAATATCTCCAAAAGAATCAAAATGCCACGTAGCCAAAGAATGTTGAACCTTGGAAAGACTTTTCAACTTGCTGACAAAGCATGATGACCTGGCATTAGCATGAGAAAAGACAAGCAAGCCGCTGACAAAACAAGCAAACAGTCTAATAGGTGAAATCTGATGAATAATCAGCAACAACAGAACTTAATGTTACTTTGAGTAATCCTCCATCAAACTGAACCAAATTGACATCAATGACTAAAAAACCTTCAACAATCTCCCCCTTTTTTTCATTGATGGCAACACCAACTCAATCAGAAACCCAAAGAATGAAGGTCTCCCCCTGAAATCCTACTCCCCCTTTGACATCAATGACTGAAACAAGACTGCAAAGTAACCAAAAACTGATACAAAACTGTTATGAAGTCTGCAAACACAAAAGAGGGACATAGAATAATACAATGAATACTCCCCCTAAGTAATACAACCCTTCAATGATGGAGTGAAACCACTCCTAACTGCTGTCTTAACCTTTCAAAAGTATCTCTGGGCAAGGGTTTAGTAAAAACATCTGCAAGCTGATCCTTAGTAGAAACATATTCAAGCTTTATTTGCAGATCATTGACTTGTTCATGCAAGAAATGATATTTGATCGGAATGTGCTTAGTTCTAGAGTGCAAAACATGATTTTTTGATATGTTAATAGCACTTGTGTTATCACAAAAAATAAAAATGGGATGGCTAAAATCTACCTAGAAGTCTTTCAAGGTCTGCTTCATCCAAAGGACCTGTGCAGCAAGACACCGCTGCTATATATTCCACTTCAGCAGTTGAAAGAGAAACAAAAGCTTGCTTTTTACTGTGCCATGAAACTAAACACTTCCCAAGGAAGAAAGCACCTCCACTCGTGCTCTTCCTATCATCAATAGAGCCACCCCAATCTACATTTGTAAAGGTTGTTATGTGAAATATTTTCCACTAGGATACCAAAGGCCATATTCGATAGTACCTTTGAGGTATTTGAAAATTCTTTTAACTGCATGAACATGTGTTTCCTTAGGGGCAGCCTGAAATCTTGCAATATAAGCTACAACTTGCATTATATTAGGTCTAGTAGTTGTTACATACAACAAACTTCCTATCATAGACCTATAAAGTGTTTGATTAGCATCTGAAGACTCGTCATCTTTACTAAGTTTGCAGCCTGTTACCATTGGAGTACTTACAAGTGTACAGTCTTCCATTTTAAATCTTTTCAACATCTCTCTAATGTATTTAGTTTGGAAAATAAAGATACCTTCCTTAGATTGAAGAATTTGCAGCTCGAGGAAAAAGGCTAACTCCCCCAACATAGACATTTCAAACTCCATCTTCATGTTGGTAGCAAAAACCTTACACATTTGTTCACAATCACTACTAAAAATCAAGTCATCAACATAAACAATTACAATCAACATATTTTTACCTTCCTCTTTGATATACAGGTTGTTGTTCGCAATACCTCTTTTGAACCCTTGCTGTAGCAAATAACAATTCAGTCTGTCATACCAAGCATGGGGTGCTTGTTTTAGGCCATACAGTGCCTTTTTCAGCTTGCACACATAATCTTGATTCTCTGACAAAATAAAACCATCAGGCTGTTCTACATAAACTTCTTTATTTAAATCACCATTCAAAAAGATAGATTTAACATCCATTTGAAAAACTTTAAAACCTTTAAAGGAGGCAAAAGCTAAGAACATTCTAATTGCCTCTAATCTAGCAACTGGTGCAAAGGTTTCATCAAAATCTATACCTTCAACCTGAGCATAACCCTTATACACTAACCTTGCCTTGTTTCTCACCACTTGACCATCCTCATTCAACTTGTTCCTGAAAATCCACTTTGTGCCAATCACATTCTTGTCCTTAGGCCTTGGGACAAGCTCCCATGTTCCACTCTTTTGGATTTGATCTAACTCTTCCTTCATAGCAGCTACCCAAGATTTATTTTCTGCTGCCTCTTCAAAAGTTTTTGGTTCAAACATGGTCAGCAGTGAAATATCATCATCTTCATAGTAATTAACATTCCTTCTTGATGCTCTAGGTCTGTCCTCTTGCATAATCTGATTGATAGGATGGTTCTTTTCAACAAATCTTGGTGTAGTCTTGAAAGAAGTCTTGATGGATTCATTTCTATCATGTGAAATTGCTTGGCCAGTTGATTGATGGGCAAGGTCGTTGATGTCACTTCTTGCATCATTTAATTTATCAATTATCGAACCGGGTGTGTCTTAGAGCTGTATGCGATAAGGGTGTTTCTATGGATTGGGGGGTTTTGCACTGTAAACAGTGACTTTTGGTCGCGGTTTAGCTCCGTTAGGAGCTGTCAGGAGCTTTCAGGAGCTCTCAGGAGCCGATCTTAACAACAGGTTCCTAACTAATTCTAAAGGCTTAATCCTAATTTATCTCTTAACTAACGATTGTTCAGACTCCAATAACTCAGTTCAGACTTCACTTGACTTAATTGCAATTTATTCATAGAAGAATTAAGCTAAAAACCGAATTTACTTTTAATCTAAAACTTAGAATTGAAATATACTTGGAAAGGAAATCTATTTACGTTTGCAAAGAAGGATCTAATTACTTTTGCAGAGAAGGATCTAATTACGTTTGCAGAAAATAAACATTAATCTAGAAAGCAATAATACTAACTTCCATGAACAAATTCCAAACAAGCTTTAGTTTCATCTTTCCATAAGTCATCATTGTCTTTTCCATTAAAACTACATGCATTTTAAAATAACCAATGAGTCTAATTCCTATGAACAGTAATTAAATCTACAGTAAATGAATGATTGTTAATCTACAACAAGCATAATAAACTATCCTAATAACACAATGAACTTAATCTAAGAATTAATCGCATTCACTAACAATGATCAAGATTAGATTAAAATTACTAACTTCCCAATTGACATGCATTAAATCAACTGAATCAAATAACATAACACAAGGTCACCTCCTTCAGTTGAGCGGGCCCTGTTCTTCCTCTGGTGGGACCTTAAACACCGAGATTCAAATCAACTCCTTATTTGCATTCCAATTGGCCAAAATAGGCGAGTGGTACAAAAGTGCAGATCATAAACATTACAATGCTAAAGCGAAAGATTAACTAACTCCCAAACTAAAACTAAGGATGGATATTTATAAGAATATCCATTTATTTGAATACAAAAATTGGCACAGCCCGCCAAGATGCAAAGCGGCAAAAACTAAACTTAAACAGAATCGAAAGTGCCATAAAGAAATCTGCCACATGATAATAGTTGAACAGGAAGTTTTCAAACTGAGTGAAGAAGTCATTTTGGAAACATTCATCAGGAGCCAGCTGGAGCGATCAGGAGCAAGAGAGATTTCAAGTTTGTTAAACAAGAAGTTTAACACGTCCACCTCATAAGATCAGCACTTAATCAACCAAACAGAATCCTCAAAGATAGGATGCAATCAAGACAGCAAAAGATCTCAACTTGCATAATCATTTCATCATTAATCATCATTCAAAAGCAAGACATTTAATGCAAAATATCATTTCTCATATATACTCCAATTAGTTAAATATAATGCAAAATCAAGCAAACATTCAAGCATATAGTCTACCGCCAGCATAGTTAATTAATATATAATAAAGTCTTTGAAAACATAAAAAGGATTAATTAAAATGTCATTTCATGCACTCATCATTGATGCATTTGTTGTATCAACATGATTATCTGCTGTACCACCCTCTAAATATGTACCAACTTCTTCATTTTGATTGTCAACAGGGGTATTTCCAGCATTGTTGCTTACTGTCCCAACTTGTGTATTGGTAGAATTTTGCTGATCAACATTTTCAGCCTCATCATCCTGCAAGCTATCATCACAACTTTGCCATTTCTTAGAGGAGTTAGCCATCTCATGAATTTTTACATTAGTGCTTTCAACTATCTTATGCAACCTCTTATTAAAACATTTATAGGCTTTACTTTTTGAGGAATATCCTAGAAAAATGCCCATCTGCTCTAGGATCGAATTTGCCTAAATTATCCTCATCTCTCTTAATATAACAAGGGTTGCCACTTGCCAAAGATCTTAAAATGCTTAACAGTTGCTGCCTTACCATTCCATAATTCATACGGTGACTTGTTGTGCTTTGCCCTTGCCAAACTTCTGTTCTGAATATAGATAGCTATATGAACTGCTTCTTTCCAAAAGCAATCACTTACCTTAGATTCATTCATCATGCATCTAGCCATCTCCTGAACTGACTTGTTTTTCCTCTCAACCACCCCATTCTGTTGAGGTGTCCTGGCAGCTGAAAATTGTCTTTTGATACCAAACTTCTCACAAAAACTTACAAAATCATTAGAGGTAAACTCACCTCCATTATTTGATCGCAAGCATTTGATTTTCAATCCCTTCGCATTTTCAACCAAAGCTTTAAAAGCTTTGAACTTCTCCAATGTTTCTGATTTTTCCTTCAAAAAGGCCACCCAAGTCATACGTGAGTAGTCATCAATTAAAAGCATAAAGTATCTCTCACCTTGCATGCTTGCTATCCTTGTTGGTCCGCACAAATCAGTATGAACCAGCTCTAGAGGCATTGTACTTGAGTACTCCTTTGTTTTGAAACTCCTACGAGTTTGCTTACCCAACTGACAATCTTTGCACATAATGTTAGATGGTTTAGTGAGTTTTGGCAAGTCTCTCACCACCTCCTTCTTGCTGATCAGAACAAGGCTGTCAAAATTTATATGACCAAGTCTCGTGTGCCACAACCAAGATTCATCAAGTAAATTCAAACAACAAGTTTCACTTTTACCATCATCAAGAATATATAAGTTATTCGCTGCCCTATTGGCTTTAGCAATATCAACACCATCTTTACTAATCTTGCAACAGTCAGAACTGAAGGTTAAATTGTGACCTTGATCGCACAATTGACTAGCACTAAGCAAATTATGTTTCAAGCCTTCAACAAACAGCACATTCTCAACTTTAGTCTTTCCATCATTTAGCATCAGAGTACCTTTACCGGCAACCTTAACAGATGAGTTTCCACCAAATCTTACCTTACCACCATTTGATTTTTTAAGAGTTAAGAACTTACTCTCATCTCCGGTCATGTGTCTGGAACAGCCACTATCCACATACCAAATGTCCTTCTCACTCTGTGCAAGAAGAGCTGTTTGAACAATCAGAGATTTTGGTTCAGCCTCTTTCTCTTTCTTCTTCCAAACTTTGGTTTCCTTAACCTTGCTCTTAATATCTTTCGTTGAGAGATCTGCCCTGTCATTCTTACAAAACCTTGCACCATATCCGAAGTTATTACATTTATAGCAAACATAATTATAATAGTCCCTTAAAGGAGCAAAAGAGTTCCTGTTTGTAAATCTGAAATTATTTCTAAAAGACACCCTACAATTTGCTGCTTTGTGTCCAAAATAGTTACAAGCAAAACAGTAACCATGAAATAATGAATAATTAAACCTGGTTAAGTGTGCTTGTCTAGCACTGAAAGGCTGTCTGAAACCATTATTTCTGGTTTTTGTAGAAGAATTCCTTGAGCTCTCACCGTTAGAAACCTATTGTTCTACTTTTGAGGATTTCGAGCTTTGACCTCCTTCAAAGCCAACTTCACCCTTATCTGAGGACTGTTTTTGAGAGGCTAATAAATTATCCAATGAAAGTGAACTTTTCTGATTTATCTCTTCTTGGTCCAGCAGTGTTGATGATTTCTCTATCTTCCTAAAACAAGCAATCTCAGCTTCAAGTTTCTCACAGCTTTCAACTTTTAGCTTAATCTGATTTCTTAGTTCCTCTTCACATTTCTTGGCTTCCTCAATCTGAATTTCCAGATCATTAATGAGTTTCTTGGCATCCTCAAGAGCTTGTGATTTTGCAGTTTTTTCTTCACTTTCCTCTTTGAGCAGCAGCTTCAAACTCAGATTTTTCTTTTTAAGACTTTTAATTTCACTGAGAGCACTTAACAGTTCTTGTTCAAGATCCACTTCTCCATCTTCATCTCCAAATTTATCTTTAACTTCTTGATTTTCTGTGTGAATTTCTTCTAAATCCATGAACAAGATCTCATCACCCTGAGATTCATCATCACCTCCATTGGATGAATCACTCTCCTCTTTTGAATAGAGACTCCTCCTAGATTTCCAAGTCTTCTTGTCTTTACCTTTGTACTTCTTTTTGCTAAATTTTGGCTTCTTTTCATTACTGTTGTCTACATTATCCTCATATGGACATTGGGCTACAAAATGTCTAGATTTGCCACAGTTAAAACATCTGAGAGAGGTTTTCTTCTTGTTTTTGCTAAAGTCCTTCTTTGACTTTCTAGTGAACAAAGCTTCATCTGACTTTGAATCATCATATGAACTATCACTTGAAACTTGCTCCTTTTGTTTGCCTTTCTTTGATGCTTTAAAGGTTGTCTCTTTTTTTGATGAAGATTTAGTATTCGTTCTCATCTCATAAGCTGTCGATATACCATGAAGCTTATCAATTGACATTTTGTCAAGATCAGCCATCTCTTCTATAGCAGAAATCTTTGAATCAAATCTTAATGGTAAAGACCTTAAGATTTTCTGAATAACAACACTATCTTCAACCTTTTCACCAAGACCCTTAAGGGAGTTCACAACTTCATCTACCCTTAGAAAATAAGTAGCCACATCTTCTTCTTCTTTCATTCTCAAACTTTCAAACTGCATTCTGTGAGTTTGAAGTTTGGCCTTCTTTACTTTTTCATCTCCTTCATATGCATTCTTGAGCTTATCCCATATAGCTTGAGCAATATCACAGTGCATGACTTTTACAAACAAAGATTCTGACAATCGACACAATATAGCATTCATGGCCTTTGCGTTGCTTTCAAATGCTCTCTTTTCATTAGCAGTGGATGGAGGAGCTGAAGGGACGGTATAGCCTGACACCACGATGTTCCAAACATCAAAACCAAGTGAACCATAAAGACAAGACCACAATATTTCTCGTGGAAAACCCTTTCAGGTAAAAAACCATGGCATAAAATATCTTTTTTAAACTTAAACAAATGGGCACCAACCCACTAGGCACCAACCCAAATTATAGAAAAACGAACAACAGAAAGAGAGCACCAACTCTCTGAAGAACTCTTCCTCCAAAGATGAAGAACCCACTTCACCTTACTGAGGCACCAACCTCAATCTTCCGTAGAAAATTTGAATTCACCAAAACAGTTGATGGCACCTAGAGATTTGAAACCCCTCACTGCTACTCTTCAATGCAAACTCTGAAATTCTTGTCATCAAACTCTCATTCACACACACTATATCTGCTAGAAAAATAACATCAAGAACATAAAATGGGCTTCAATACATTTTTTTAAAACTAGCCAACCCCTGTAGCCGTCTCAATAATAGAAGTCGACTATCTATAGAAAATCTTTGTCAGAAAATAAATTTGAAGGAGTCGACTCACATACATATATTGAATGTGATCTATTTTTATTTTAAAATGACTTCAAGAGATAAACCTGTTAGTTTTTATGATCAGATGTAAAAGCAGAAATTTAATTCAAAATCAGACACAATAACACAGCATATACCCTGGGAAAACCCTCCACTTGAGGGAGAAAAACCCAGCAACAATATATCACTTATATATTGAATATTAACAATTTGTCTCCTTTACAAAGAGGCCAATATGAAGGCCAAGAAAGAGCACTATAACCAGATGCTAAACACAGCAATATTATGATGCTTCAGCCTTCAATCAATATATCGGTCTACTCTTCTTCTCCTTATTCGCACTTGATAATATCGAACTTATGTGAACAATGAACTGAATGAATGTGATGATCAAATGACCAATGATTGACTTGAATATATACAAGAGAGAGAGAGAGAAGACGCGTCTCTTCAAGGCAAGAAGTCGGCCTCAAGAATAGATGAATATGACTCTTCAAAAGGTGGCGACTCATCAAGTCGGCCTCTAAAAGAATATTAAATATTATTTAACAAATGGCGTGTCATTTCATAAAATCACCTTCATCAAATTAAATAGCCGATAGGCTATAATTTAATTTGTCTTCTTCATGCGATCTGGGTTGGAAGATAATCCTGACGTTGCCTTGAACATCAACACTCCCTCTCAGCTAGGGAGGATACTTCCAGCTGCATAAGACATATCACCTCATCGTGATGTCAACCACAATGGCTACTCCCATATGTGGAAAGAAGAAATATCACCTCATCGTGATATCGACCATCATGGCTACTCCCATGGATGGTAAATGTGCACAAGTGCTCATCACTCAACGTGATGTTGTCACCTCATCGTGACATTCACCATGGCTACTCCCAGAGGGTGAAAAAGCACAAGTACAAGAAAATCATCACGGACTATCTCTCGTGATGCTGTCATGGAGTCACACACATGACATCCACCATGGCTACTCCCAGAGGGTGGAAACAAGGGCTTTCACCTCAAATCTCTCTCAAAGAGAAATGCATTAAAGAAGATCACTGATACTGAGACTCCTTCTCAGCTAGGGCTTCATTCTCCACCATACCAAGCTTGTCTCGAAAGTACACAAACTTTATCCTAGAGAGAGGCTTGGTGAGAATGTCTGCCGTCTGCTCATCAATGCTAATATACTTCAACTGGATTGCTTTCCTCAATACCATATCTTGGATATAGTGGTATTTGATCTCAACATGTTTTGTTCTGTCATGAAACACTGGATTGACAGAAAGCTTCACACAGCTTTGATTATCACAATGAATGACAGTCGGCTCCATTGATTGTCCAAACAATCCTGCAAGGAGCTTCCAAGCCACACTGCTTCTCGAGCTGCCACACAAGCTGCAATATACTCGGCCTCTGCTGTACTCAATGCCAAGGCTTCCCTACACTAGGATATCATCGCAACCCCAAACTGAAGCAACATCCAAAGGTGCTCTTCCGATCATAACACACCCTGTCAATATATCCAAGCAGCTTCAAGTCTACACCGGAAGAATATCTCAAGCCATACCCAACTGTGCCACACAAGTATCTTAGGATATGCTTCGCTGCAACTAGATGTATTTGCCTTGGTTCACACATGAACTGACTAAGTGCACTCATTGCATAGCAAATATCTGGTCTAGTATTGACTAGATACATCAACGATCCAATCAACTGCCTGTACAAAGTAGAATCTACCAGATCTGAACTAGCTGCAACTTCTTTTAACTTATGGAAGTTGGTCTCCATAGGCGTAGACATGGATTTGCAATCTGTCATACCAAATCTCTTTAGAATGTTAATAATACACTTCCCTTGACTCAGAATAATCTCATCAGGCTTCTGCCAAACTTCTTGAAGTATAGGTTTGAATCAGCATCATTCTTGGAGAAGCCCAAGCTCATCAGGTAACGATCAATTCTTTCGTACCAAGCATGAGGAGCTTGCTTAAGGCAGTACAAAGCCTTCTTCAGCTTGCAAACATGAGACTCCTTCCCATGAACCTCATAGCCATCAAGTTGCTCAATATATACCTCTTCCTCGATTACACCATTTAGAAATGCTGTCTTCACGTCCATTTGGTGTATCTTCCATCCTTTAGATGCTGCAATAGCAATGATGGTCCTGACGGATGTATAACGAGCAACTGGAGCAAAGGTTTCCTCATAGTCTACTCCCTCTTTCTGAGAGAATCCTCTAGCCATGAACCTAGCCCTGTACTTCTCAATGTTCCCATCAGCCGCATGCTTGATCTTGAAGAGCCACTTAGAAGAAACAACAAATTTTCCTTTAGGTCTAGGTACGATGTCCCAAACATCATTCTTAAGGATGGATTGATACTCTTCAGCCATAGCATCTCTCCATACTTGTTGACTAGTAGCTTCCTCAACACTGGAAGGCTCAGACTCAATGATTTGACTCATCAATGCAACATAGCTTGAAAACTTATGAGGTCTCTTGCTTTCTTTGAATGTTCCTTTTGGGGCTGCAAACCTTTCTGCCTCTTGCATTGTTTGCTTGGCCCAAAGAGGTCTTTTTCTTCCAATCACAATATCTGTAGGCCCATTAGTAGGTTCCAAGGGCTCAATTGGATTATCATCTTCTTTGGGTTCAGTAGCCTCCCTCTGAATCTCAGGAGTATGGTCAACTTCCATATCCTGAGGAGACTCTTCATTATCTATCTCCATGTGAGTGCCCTTGGATCTTTTGAATGCAACATCCTCTTCAAATGTAACACCCCTATTGATCTCAATCAACTTCTGGCCTGGAATGTACACTCTGTAAGCTTTTGAAGATTCACTGTAGCCTACAAATATCCCCTTCTTGTCAGAAGGTTCCAACTTTGTCCTTTTATCTTTCAGAACATGAACATACACTAGACAACCAAAGATCCTCAGGTGACTTACTTCTGGCTTCACCCTTGTGAATGCTTCTTTGGGAGTCATGTTCTCCAAAATTCGGTGAGGGCTTCTATTCTGAACATAAACAGCTGTTGTAGATGCTTTAGCCCAAAGGAAGGTTTGCAGATCTTGGTCATGAATCATGGCTTTGGCTGCTTCTACAATAGATCTGTTCTTCCTTTCAGCAACACCGTTTTGTTGAGGATTGTAAGGGACACAAAACTCCCTCTTAATCCCTGCTTCAATGCAAAAGTTACGGAAGCTACCGAAAATGTACTCTCCTCCGTTGTCGGATCTCAACTTTGATCCTCTTCCCGAACAAGTTCTCTACCTGAGCTTTAAATTCTTTGAACCTCTCTAATACTTCCTCAGATTCTTTAGATTTCAAGAAATAAATCCAAGTCTTTCTAGAGTAGTCATCAATAAAAATAATGTAATACAAGAAACCACTCAAAGAAGCAACAAACATTGGACCACATAAATCAGAATGAATAAGATCTAGAATACATTTAGATCTACTTTCACTACTATGAAATGGACCTTTAGTATTCTTACCCAATGCGCAACCTCTGCAAGTGCCTTCATGCTCCTGGTTGAGTTTCAGAAGGCCTGAAACCATCTTCTCCATGGTAGGTAGTGCTCGAAAGTGAAGGTGAGCCAATCTTCTATGCCAAAGTTCACATGAGCTTGATGAATCATGCAACAAAGCTTGAAGTGGACGAGTGCAAAGTCTGTAGAGGCTCTCATGACGAACTCCAATCACTCAAGTAGTCTTGATAGTTGAGTTCTTTGGCCATGCAAGAACTTTCCCTTTTGAAAATGCAACTTGATACCCCTTGTCCTCCAAGGCTGAGATAGAGACAAGGTTTCGCTTGATACCCGGAACAAATAGAACATCACTCAACTGCAAGGAAATGTCGGAATCCAAGTGAAGAGAGGAGGTCCCAACTCCTTTCATAAAATAACTAGCATCATCTCCAATAATGACTTGAACACTAGAATCTCTCTCCACCAAATCAAATAGATGCTCTCTAAATCCAGTGATGTGGCGAGAAGCACCACTATCAATCAACCAAGTATTGTTGTCGGTAGGCACATTGCTTGAAAGAGTTGAATAGAATAGTAAACCACCTGAATCCTTCTGCGGAGAGATCTCATCAACATCTGCAATGGAAGCCTGCTGCTTAGGCTTGGTCCTTTGCATAGTGACCATACTTGTCACATCTAAAACATTGAACGCAGGAGAGGTCCTTCTTCTTCTTGAATGTAGGAGCACCATCAGCTCCTTTATCTCTATTCCTCTCGAAATATCCTTTCTTTCCATCTTTCCCTTTCTTCTTCTTCGAGGATTGAGTGGCAAGAACATGAATGTCTTCATTAGTAGAGCTTTGACCAATACCTCTCACAGCCAACCTAGACTCTTGTTGAATACAATCCGCCCTCAAACGATCAAACTTAGGGAGTTTTGATCTCGCACTGATTCCTTGAATGTAAGACTCCCAAGATGAAGGAAGACCATTAAGAACCAGCATGGTCAAATCCTTGTCATCAACAATATGCCCAATAGTAGAGAGCTGATCTCTCAACTCGGAGATCTTCATGAAGTATGAGATGACGGATTCTCCTTTCGCCATCTTCACATGATGAAGTTGCTGCTTTAATGCAAGAGCACGATTTGTGTTGTTGATCTCATACATCTCCTCCAAAGTCTTAAGCATCTCTCTTGCCGTCTTCAACTTGGAGATGATTGGTACAATGTGGTCTTTCACGGAATCAACCAACATCTTTTTCGCCTTAGTATCCTTCTTCTTTCATTGAGACTTCTCATCCTCATTAGTAGGCTCGGGGACTTTGCTCTCCACGAACTCAGCTAACTCATTTTCTTCCAAGGCGAGCATGACTCTGAATCTCCAAGATGTGAAATTAGTTGCTCCCTCAAGTCTATCTTCAATCTTGAGTCCGTTCACCATCTTGATGATAAGATAGATATAATCAAAGATGAGAATGAGAATGGAGGATATTGCTGCTTGACTAAATCTGATCACGATCTTTCTTATACCCGCTTTGATACCATTTTAGTTTTTATGATCAGATGTAAAAGCAGAAATTTAATTCAAAATCAGACACAATAACACAGCATATACCCTGGGAAAACCCTCCACTTGAGGGAGAAAAACCCAGCAACAATATATCACTTATATATTGAATTTAACAATTTGTCTCCTTTACAAAGAGGCCGATATGAAGGCCAAGAAAGAGCACTATAACCAGATGCTAAACACAGCAATATTATGATGCTTCAGCCTTCAATCAATATATCGATCTGCTCTTCTTCTCCTTATTCGCACTTGATAATATCAAACTTATGTGAACAATGAACTGAATGAATGTGATGATCAAATGACCAATGATCGACTTGAATATATACAAGAGAGAGAGAGAAGACGCGTCTCTTCAAGGCAAGAAGTCGGCCTCAAGAATAGATGAATATGACTCTTCAAAAGGTTGCGAATCATCAAGTCGACCTCTAAAAGAATATTAAATATTATTTAACAAATGACGTGTCATTTCATAAAATCACCTTCATCAAATTAAATAGCCGATAGGCTATAATTTAATTTGTCTTCTTCATGCGATATGGGCTGGAAGATAATCCCGACACTGCCTTGAACATCAACAAAACCCATCACTAGAAAATGAAGCCGACGCACAATAGAAGGTTCATATTTTCTGTTTTCAATACTGAAGCCATCAAAAGGGAAATGTTTTCATTCAGACATAATTATTAGCCGCCCAAAATCCTGAAGTCATCGCTAAAGGAAGGAAAAATAAAATCTCACAATGAAAACATACTCTTCACCACATACTTGGAAAGATATCAATGGATTTTTAAATAATCATGACTTCAAAGGAAAAACCGACACCAGTCCACTCAAAGGTATCCTATTTTTCATACCCGACTACACACACAGCACAAATATTGAAGGCATAGAATAATAATATTAAACCATGTCAGAAGGAGCCACCTTGAATAAAATCTAAAGCCGTTACAAAAAGTAGGAGCCGTCGCCAAAGGCAAGCCGCCCAAAAATATGACTTTCCCTCTGTCGCCACAGGTAATAGAATCGATTCTCTTAAAAAAAACGCCTTAGGTAAATCATTGCATTACCTCATAAGGATAGCCCTCTAAAATCGAAAAGAGGCAATACGTTTTTAACAACACGTCTTATGTCAACTGTGATGGCAATAAGGAGTGCATTCTTAACTATTGACATCTGTAGCCGTCCCACAAACATATTGATTTAAATAAAAGCTCATATAAGTCCCTTTAGCTGCCACTTGCGGGGAATTGACTTAATGTCAATGCATAAGCTATTTCTCATATTAAATTCGAAACCTGAAGCATTCTATTGGAAATAAACAAGCAGTCGTCCCATAATCTAATGCTTTAAATTATTTTTAAGCACTGCCTCTATAGAGATAAATCGAGCCAAGAGGTTTACGAGAGCTTTTAAAATATCTCCAAAAGAATCAAAATGCCACGTAGCCAAAGAATGTTGAACCTTGGAAAGACTTTTCAATTTGCTGACAAAGCATGATGACTTGGCATTAGCATGAGAAAAGACAAGCAAGCCGCTGACAAAACAAGCAAACAAGCTAACAGGTGAAATCTGATGAATAATCAGCAGCAACAAAACTCAATGTTACTTTGAGTAATCCTCCATCAAACTGAACCAAATTGACATCAATGACTTAAAAACCTTCAACATCATTTGCATAATTTTGATTCTTTGAATATTTAAAACACGACGGACTGTCTGATCAATTGCTAAAAAAAATTTACAATTAATTACTAGATTGCGCTCACATGGTCATCATTACCATTGTGATCAAACTTGAAAGCCACACTCTAAAATATATTAGACCTATGTAGGACATCTAAATCTAAGCTGACTAGAATATCTACTTCCTCCTGTGTAGTAAAAGAATGAACTAGGGAGAAGGTGTTCGAACATCTTTGTCATGTCCCCTTCTCAAGTGTAAATCCAATGAAGACCCTTAGCCTATTATTTCATTTCCCATAGGCTAATGGGGTGATGCAAGGGAAATAATTTAATAATTTAAGTTGTCAAAAAAATAACTTTAAGTTATTTTTCAAAAAGACAATTTATATCTTATTATTAAAATAAAGGTTATTTTAAAAGAGGGACCAAAAGTGACGTTAGCAATGTGGTCTATGTTCAAAAATAGAAGTTTGGAGGAAAAAGGAGAAAAAAGAAAATAATAATTATTTTCTTTGAAAAACCTATATAAGGAGTTGAGGAATGGAGAGGGTTACCAATTTCATCTTTTCAAATTCATTTCTCTTGAGATTGAAATTTTGAATATTGTTTATCTTTTCTACCCAAGGACGAAAACCTTTTCTCAAAGATTGGATTTGAAGATGAAGACCCTTATTCATTTGAATAATTACATCCA
Organism: Sequoia sempervirens; assembly: GCA_007258455.2. NCBI lineage: Eukaryota > Viridiplantae > Streptophyta > Pinopsida > Cupressales > Cupressaceae > Sequoia > Sequoia sempervirens. The sequence continues at coordinate 58,614 of VDFB02362259.1, forward strand.
GGAATTATCATTGCGTTGATCAGTTGCAGTGTTCTTCCAGTTTCAGTTATTTGGTTGTGGGATTTTTAATATTTATTTCAGTATCAGGTGAAGATTTTAGTTGTTAGTGTTTGTGTGTGTGTGTTGATTTTAAAAATATCCGATTGTATATTTAAATTCCTATTTCTATTGGTAATGATATTTTGTTTCTTTGCTTTGATGCTGGCTGCACCCTTTTTGATAGCATCTGCTCCCTTTTCTTTGAGAGAAATAAGTCACAGCCTTGACTGCCATATCTTTTTATGAGTTATATTTTAATAATTTCATGCCTTTGGTGCTACTGCTACTAGCTACTACCTTATCGCAGCTTTATAACAAAAAAATGAGGCTCACAACTGCTGATTAGGCTGGCCACTCCTTATGGTAGCTGCCATACTAGATAGTAAGGCACTGATTCATCATTTGGGGGTAATATTAAGTTTGAATGCAAAGAAAAGTGATACCATATTGTCCAAAAGAGGATCGCGGCACTATAAGCTGCCAATAAAAATATGCTTGAGTTCACCAATTAGCAATAAGTGAATTTTTCAATCTTTACTTGATATTCTGATTTATATTTGGATGTTGGAGTAGTTGTCGTTAACATTTTTGCTAATAATCGTCGATATTATAGAACAACCAAAAATAATATTTATATTGTAAATTTTTGTGCGGTTTACAGCCAGAAATATTATAAGTTTGAAGTTGATTCTTGCTTTGGAAGTTTGGATGGCTATGCCACCATGAAACTAGAAAATCATTTACTTCCATTTGTAACAATAATTTGTTTGGTACTTTGCTAGATTCAATATTTGTATTTAATTTGGAAGGCTTGCCACTAGAAAGTTTTACATTATTTTCAGATTTTATATCAACTGCCATATTGAGCTGTGTGGCTTGTGACCAACAAACATTTTTTTGTAATAATCAATCTGACTCCTTTTATTGTATGTTCTCACCTTGCGCACATTGGAATTTTGGTGATCAAAAGGTGTTAAAGTTACATGCATTGTCCATTGTGAATTTGCAAAAAGCAAAAAAAAAAATTTAAAATAGTTCAAGGAACTATGATCTTGTCAGCCTGTATACAAGCTAACCATTTGATGCCGAGGATCACACCATATGCGTCTTAGTGACAGAGAAATGAAATACTTTCAAAGGGAAAGAAGGAGAGCTCAGTGTAGAGTTTCTGTTTGCAAAGATTGAGGTAGAGAATATTGATATGGCATAGAGAGAAAGGAGAATTTCTAATGGAGGAGAAATGATTGATTTACAATTCAATGCCATCATACAAGGTCAACAACAGTTGACAAATCTGTTGACTCAGATGATGCATACATTTTAGAACATGAATACTTCTAGAGCTAATAAGAATAATAACAACAAATAACAATAATAGCCACACTAGAACGGTGATTGGTTCTACAAACAAACCTTTCCGATCCAAGTTCTTGATAGGAGGAGTAGGATCTAAGGGAAGAGGACAGCAACATAACCAAAATAATGGAGACAACTTTGTGGATTACTTGCATAGGTACCAATCCTTGGGAGAGGAGTTTCATGCCGCCATGTCTCTACAAGATTTCTGCAACCAAATAGTGAGAAATTAGCCTAGGAGGGAGAGAAACACAAACTGTAATAATCAATATTCGCAGCGATAGTTGAGCAAGCTATCAATACCCACCTTTGATGGTACAAACAAGTGTACAAATAACACTTGGATCTAGAAGCTAGACAGTCATTTCTCTCTAAATCCTTTCATTGAAGAAGAAACAATCAAATTTGCTACTCTCCAGTTGGAGAGAGTGGCACATGAATGATGATACCACAAAATGATCAATGAAAGCCATAGTTTGATTGATACTTATGTTGAGTTTAGTCAGAGGATCATTGATAGATTTGACAAAAAGGATCTTGAGGCTATCTTTTATGGTTCCAAATGTCTTTGGTAAGAGGCTTATTCTTCTATTGATAGAAGGTTTGACTAACCCCTCAAGGGTTGGGTTAAAGCCTTTGATCCTTCTTTGTTGCAAGAAGCAATCAAAAGAGCTATAAACATGGAGCCCTCCATTTCTAAAAGAAAATTCTATTTTAAGGCATCTCAAGCAAAGTAGCATAAGAAGCCTGTTCAGAAGGAGTGGCCAAAGAAAACAAACAAAAATGAAGAAGAAAAAAATGAGCTTCCAAGGAAGAAGTTATGTTTTTCTTGTAAGGAACCATGGGCGCTTGGCCATAGATGTCATGGTCATGGAAAAGTCCACTATATTAATGTTGTTTTAAATGAGGAATCATGGAAGAAATCTGAGTCAGAAAGTAAGAAGGATGAGATGAAGTCTGAACCTAAGAGGCAAGTTAAAGAAGTTTTAGGAGGAACCTTTGCCACATTATTTGGTACTCCAAAATGTTAATGATATTGCAGCTTCAGGTTCGTCCTTCCAGCCACGAGTGAAGACATAAATAAATGTAGCCTATTGGCTATTTATTTATATGTGACATTTAATGAGAATGGGCGCATCTCTTGGCAACAATATAATTTTCTCTTGGGCCGACTTTCCTTATAAATTATATTTATTACTTGTAATTATATTTGGCCGACTTGCATCATAAAAGGAGGTGTCTCTTGGATTTGTATATATAGGAGTTCTATTTCTCATTTGAAGATGATCAAGCAAGTTCGATATTATATTCTTCTATTAAGAGTGCGAATTCCTTATAGAGCAGATTGCGAATTCAGTCAAGGGCAGAGATAGTTATTAAAGAAGTGCAGATTGTTATCTGCCATTGCATCTTGTTATGTGCTGAAGATTGGCCTTGTGATTGGCCTCATTGTAAAGAGAATTGTTGCTCTATTTATATATATAAGAGAGATCTTTGTTGCTGGGTTTTTTCTCCCTCAAGAGGAGGGTTTTCCTAGGGTATCTGCTGTGTTATTGTGTCTGATTTTGACTTAATTTTCTGTGCATATAATCTGATTATAAAAATTTACATGGTATCAGAGCGGGTTTGAGAGGATCGTGATCAGATTATTTCTAATCAGCAATACCCTAGTTGTTCATCTATCTACTTTAGTCAAGATGGTGAACGGTTTGAAGATCGAGGATAGACTCAAGGGTGCATCCAACTTCACATCATGGAGGTTTAGGATCATGCTTACCTTGCGTGAAAATGACTTGGGTGAGTTCGTAGAGTCCAGCGTTCCTGAACCTGAGGAGGAAGAAGCAAAGTTACAATGGGTGAAGAAAGATGTTAAAGCAATGAAGATATTGGTTGATTCCGTTAAGGATCATATTGTGCCTATCGTCTCTAAGTTGAAGACAGCGAGAGATATGTTCAAAACATTGGAAGAGATGTACGAAATCAACAATACCAATCGGGCACTTGCACTGAAGCAACAACTTCATCATGTGAAGATGGCGAAAGGTGAATCAGTGATTGCATACTTTATGAGGATTGCAGATTTGAGAGATCAACTCTCGTCAATAGGGCATATGGTTGATGACAAAGACCTGACTATGCTTGCTCTCAATGGTCTACCTTTGTCTTGGGAATCTTACATTCAGGGAATCAGTGCAAGGTCAAAATTGCCTAAGTTTGATCGCCTAAGATTTGATTGCATTCAAGAGGAATCAAGGTTGGTGGCAAGAGGCGTTGGTCAAAGTTCAAAGAATGAAGATATTCATGTTCTCGCCTCCCATACTTCAAAGAAGAAAGGAAAAGATGGAAGGAAAGGATTCTTCAAGAGGAATCGGGACAAGGGAAATGATGATGCACCTCCATTTAAGAAGAAAAGGGATATGTCCAAGATTCAATGTTTTAGGTGTGACAAGTTTGGGCACTTTGCCAAGTATTGTCCAACTAGACCTAAGCAACAAGTCACTGTTGCGGATGTTGATGATGCCTCTCCTCAAAAGGATTCAAGTGAATATTTGTTCTATTCAGCATTATCAAGCAGTGTACCTTCTGACACCAACACTTGGATAATCGACAGTGGTGCTTCACGTCACATCACCGGCTTTAAGGAGCACTTATCAAGTTTGGTGGAAAAGGAGTCTTCTGAACAAGTCATCATTGGAGATGATGCTAGCTACTCCATGAAAGGAATTGGGACCTCTACACTTCATTTGGATTCCGGCATCTCACTTCAGTTGAGTAATGTTCTTTATGTTCCTGGAATCAAGCGCAATCTTATTTCTATTTCAGCTTTGGAAGATAAAGGATATCAAGTTGCCTTCTCCAAAGGCAAAGTTCTAGTATGGATGGAGAACACTAGCTTCAAGGATGCTCAAGTAATTGGAGTTAGACATGAAAACCTTTACAAGGTCTGCACACGTTCTTTACAAGCTTTGGTTCATGACTCTTCAAGTCTTTGCGATCTTTGGCATCGGAGATTGGCTCACCTACACTTCCGAGCCTTACCTATCATGGAGAAGATGGTGACAGGCCTTCCTAAGTTCAACCAGGAGCACGAAGGTACTTGCAAGGGCTGCGCATTGGGTAAGAATATAAAAGCCCCTTTTCATAGTAGAGAAAATAGATCTAAGTGTATTTTAGACCTTATTCATTCTGATTTGTGTGGACCTATGTCTGTTCCTTCTTCGAGTGGTTTCTTGTATTATGTTCTTTTCATTGATGATCACTCTAGGAAGACATGGATTTATTTTTTGAAATCTAAAGAGTCTGAGGAAGTGTTGGATAGGTTTAAAGAGTTTAAAGCCTTGGTAGAAAATCTTTTTGGTAAAAGAATTAAGGTCCTTAGATCTGACAATGGTGGAGAATACACCTTTGGTAGTTTTCGGAATTTTTGTATTGATGCAGGGATTAAGAGGGAGTTCTATGTTCCCTATAATCCTCAACAAAACGGTGTTGCAGAAAGAAAGAACATAACGATTGTGGAAGCAGCGAAGGCCATGATCCATGATCAAGATTTGCAAACCTTCCTATGGGCAGAAGCCTCCAGGACAGCTGTGTATGTTCAAAACAGAAGTCCTCATAAGATCTTGAAGAATATGACTCCAGAAGAAGCCTGGGAAGAAGCCTGAAGTCAGTCATTTGAGGATCTTTGGATGTCCTGTCTATATTCATGTTCCCAAGGAAAAGAGAACCAAGTTGGAGCCTTCTGGCAAGAAGGGAATATTTGTGGGCTCTGATGAGACATCAAAAACCTACAAATTTACATTCCAGGATAGAAGATGATCGAGATCAGTAGGGATGTCATATTCGAGGAAGATGTTGCATTTAGGAGATCCAGGGAATTCATATGGAGATTGATAATGAAGAGTCTCCTTAGGACATGGAAGTTGACCATACTCCTGAGATTCAGAGGGAGACTTCAGAACCAAAAGAAGATATTGATCCTGTTGAACCCTTGGAACCTACTGATGGGCCTACTGACATTGTTATTGGGAGAAAGAGACCTTTATGGGCTAAGCGTACTATGCAAGAAGCTGAAAATTTTGCAGCTCCTAGAGGCACATTCAGAGAAAGCAAAAGGCCACATAAGTTCTCTAGTTATGTTGCCTTGATGAGTCAGATTATATAATCCGAGCCTACCTGTGTTGAGGAAGCATCTAGTCTTCAAGTTTGGAAAGATGCTATGACAGAGGAGTATCAGTCAATTCTTAAGAATGATGTTTGAGACATTGTTCCTAGACCCGAGGGCAAGTCTGTGGTATCTTCTAAATGGCTATTCAAGATTAAGCATGCTGCAAATGGAAGCATTGAGAAGTACAAAGCAAGATTTGTGGCTCGTGGGTTCTCTCAGAAAGAGGGAGTTGATTATGAAGAAACATTTGCTCCTGTTGCTCGCTACACTTCTGTCAGAACCATCATTGCTATTGTTGCATCTAAAGGATGGAAGATTCACCAGATGGACGTGAAGACAGCCTTTCTCAATGGTGTGATTGAGGAAGAAGTTTATATAGAGCAACCTGATGGATTTGAGGTTCATGGGAAGGAGTCACATGTTTGCAAGTTGAAGAAGGCCTTGTATGGTCTTAAGTAGGCTCCTCAGCTTGATACGAAAAGAATTGATCGTTACTATCAAGTTTGGGGTTCTTGAAGAATGATACTGATTCAAATCTCTACTTCAAGGTAATCAATGGTGAAGCATTAATTTTGGTTTTATATGTTGATGATTTGATCCTTACTAGAGAAGATCACCTGATTCTTGAGTGTAAGAAGGAGTTGACTTCGAATTTGAGATGAAGGACCTTGGGCTTATGCATTACTTCCTTGGATTAGAAGTCTGGCAGAAACCAGATGAGATGATTCTAAGTCAAGGAAAGTACACCATTGATATACTTAAGAGATTTGGTATGATGGATTGCAAATCCATGTCCACACCTATGGAGACCAACTTACATAAGTTGAAGGAGGCTGCAGCTAATTCAGACTTGGTGGATCCTACATTGTACAGACATCTTATTGGATCCTTGATGTATCTAGTTAACACTAGACCTGACATTTGCTATGCAGTGAGTGCACTTACCAGTTTATGTGTGATCCGAGACAAATACATTTTGTTGCAGCCAAACATATCCTGAGATACTTGCGTGGCACAGTTGGATATGGGTTGAGGTATACTTCAGATGTAGACTTGGAGTTACATGGTTTCTCTGATTCTGATTGGGCAGGTTGTGTCACAGATCGGAAGAGCACCTCTGGTTGTTGCTTCAGTTTGGGTTCAGCTATGATTTCCTGGTGTAGCAGGAAGCAATCATCTGTAGCACCGAGTACTGGGCAGAGTATATTGCAGCTTGTTTAGCAACTTCGGAAACAGTGTGGCTTCATAAGCTCCTTGCGAGAGATTGTTTGGACAATCAATGGAGCTTACTATCATTCATTGTGATAATCAGGTTTGTGAAGCTTTTTGTCAATCATGTTTCATGACAACCAAGCATGTTGAATCAAACCACTCTATCTGGGAATGAAGGCTGAGCATAGGTTGGTACATCGGCGATGTGAGGCAGCGGGCAATATCTACTCAAAGCCTCTCTCGGGATAAAGTTTGTGTACTTAGAGATAAGCTTGGTATGGTGGAGAATCACCTTGGCCGAGTAAGTCACCTCATATCGATTGAGCCTTGTTAATGCATTTTCCTCTGGGGATGGAGGAATTTGAGGTGCAAGCCCTTGTTAATGCATTTTCCTCTGAGACGGAGGAATTTGAGTGCAAGCCCTTGTTAATGCATTTTCCTCTGAGACGGAGGAATTTGAGGTGCAAGCCCTTGATAATGCATTTTCTTCTAAGACGGAGGAATTTGAGGTGAAAGCCCTTGTTTCCACCCTCTGAGTTGAGTCATGGTGGATGTCATGTGTGAGACTCCATGACATATGTTGTACTTGTGTTTCACCCTCTGAGAGAGTCATGGTGAAAGTCACGTTGAGGTGACAACATCACGCAAGTGATGAACACTTGTACTTACCATAGTATGGTTGTAGCCATTATGGTTGATATCGTGATGAGGCGATATCTAATATCACGTTGAGGTGATATTCTTCTCTTCACATCTGGTTGTAGCCAATGTGATGAGCATCATGTTGAAATGATTTGTGTTGAGCAGCTGGAAGTTCTCTCCCTAGCTGAGAGGGAGTGTTAATGATATTGCAGCTTCAGGTTCGTCCTTCCAGCCACGAGTGAAGACATAAATAAATGTAGCCTATTGGCTATTTATTTATATGTGACATTTAATGAGAATGGGCACATCTCTTGGCAACAATATAATTTTCTCTTGGGCCGACTTTCCTTATAAATTATATTTATTACTTGTAATTATATTTGGCCGACTTGCATCATAAAAGGAGGTGTCTCTTGGATTTGTATATATAGGAGTTCTATTTCTCATTTGAAGATGATCAAGCAAGTTCGATATTATATTCTTCTATTAAGAGTGCGAATTCCTTATAGAGCAGATTGCGAATTCAGTCAAGGGCAGAGATAGTTATTAAAGAAGTGCAGATTGTTATCTGCCATTGCATCTTGTTATGTGCTGAAGATTGGCCTTGTGATTGGCCTCATTGTAAAGAGAATTGTTGCTCTATTTATATATATAAGAGAGATCTTTGTTGCTGGGTTTTTTCTCCCTCAAGAGGAGGGTTTTCCCAGGGTATCTGCTGTGTTATTGTGTCTGATTTTGAGTTAATTTTCTGTGCATATAATCTGATTATAAAAATTTAGACAAAATACAATCCTTTTAGTGTTCAAGGAATCCTATGTGGGTAGAGAGTCACAATGCTAATTGATAATGGGGCAACCCACAATTTTATTGATGAAGGTTTGGTGGCTAAGAGAAGTCTCCAAATAGAATATTTCAAAGGGTTTAATGTGATGGTTGCTAATTGTTAGTTTTTATATGATCAGATATAAAAGCAGATTTTAATTCAAAAGTCAGACACAATAACACAGCATATATCCTGGGAAAACCCTCCATTTGAGGGAGAAAAACCCAACAACAAAGATCTCTTTATATATATCAATAATGGCAACAATTCTCTTTACAATGAGGCCAATCACAAGGCCAATATTCAACACCAACACTAGATGCAATGACAGATAATAATCTGCTCTTCCTTGATATCTAAATCTGCCCTTGAAGAAATTCGCAATCTGCCTTGCTTGATGAAATTCGCACTTGAATGAAGGAATGAATCGAACTTGCTTGATGGATGAATGGATGGAAATGACCTTGTATAAATACAAAGTGTGAGAGAGGTCGCACCTCTTCATGTACAAGGTCAGCCACATATAAAAATATAATAAAAGATGTGAATTACAAGGAAGGTTGGCTCAATTTAGAAATTATATTGTTGCCAAGTGAAGCGCCTCTTCACTTTAATTATCTCAATAAAATAAATAGCCGATAGGCTATATGCAAATTTATGTCTTGAATTCGAGGCTAGAAGGATGAGCCCGAAGCTGCTATAACATCAACACTCCCTCTCAGCTAGGGAGGAATACTTCCAGTTGTACAAGACACATCACCTCATTGTGATGTCAACCACCATGGCTACTCCCATATGTGGAAAAAGAACATATCACCTCATCGTGATATCAACCATCATGGCTACTCCCATGAATGGTAAATGTGCACAAGTGCCCATCACGGAATCACTCAACGTGATGTCGTCACCTCATCGTGACGTTCATCATGGCTACTCCCAGAGGGTGAAAAGCACAAGTACAAGAAAATCATCACGGATTCTCTCATGTAATGTTGTCATGGAGTCACACACATGACATCCACCATGACTACTCCCAGAGGGTGGAAACAGGGGCTTTCACCTCAAATTTCTCTCACAGAGAGATGCATTAACAAGGGCTTTCACCTCAAATCTCTCTCACAGAGAGAAATACATTAAGGAAAATCACAGAAGATCACTGATGCTGAGACTCCCTCTCAGCTAGGGCTTCATTCTCCACCATACCAAGCTTGTCTTGAAAGTACACAAACTTTATCCTGGAGAGAGGCTTGGTGAGAATATCTTTCATCTACTCATCAGTGCTGATATACTTCGACTGGATTGCTTTCCTCAATACCATATCTCTGATATAGTGGTATTTGATCTCAACATGTTTAGTTCTGTCATGAAACACTGGATTGATAGAAAGCTTCACATAGCTTTGATTAGCACAATGAATGACAGTCGGCTCCAATGATTGTCCAAACAATCCTGCAAGGAGCTTCCGAAGCCACATTGCTTCTCGAGCTGCCACACAAGCTGCAATATGCTCGGCCTCTGCGGTGCTCAGTGCCACTGAAGACTGCTTCCTGCTGCACCAGGATATCATCACAGACCCCAAACTGAAGCAACATCCAAAGGTGCTCTTCCAATCAATAACACACCCTGCCCAATTAGAATCAGTATATCCATGCAGCTTCAAGTCTGCACCAAAAGAATATCTCAAGCCATATCCAACTGTGCCACGCAAGTATCATAGGATATGCTTCACTGCAACTAGATGTATTTGCCTTGGTTCACACATGAACTGACTAAGTGCACTCACTGCATAGTAAATATCTGGTCTAGTATTGACTAGATACATCAACGATCCAATCAACTGTCTGTACATAGTAGGATCCACCAGATCTGAACTAGTTGCAGCCTCTTTAAGCTTCTGCAAGTTGGTCTCCATAGGCGTAGATATGGATTTGCAATCCATCATACCAAATCTCTTCAAGATGTCAATAGTATACTTCCCTTGACTTAGAATGATCTCATCTAGCTTCTGCCATACTTCTAAACCAAGGAAGTAATGCATGAGACCAAGATCCTTCATTTCAAATTCAAAAGCGAACTCCTTCTTGCATTTGAAAATGAGGTGTTCTTCTCTAGTCAGAAATAAATTATCAACATAAAGAACCAAGATCAACTAGATCACCATCTTCTTCAGGTTCAGTAGGCTCCCTCTAAATCTTCAAGCACTTGCATCAACCTTCTAACCTCCTTGTCCAAGATTGCCTGCAACGCTTGCTTTAGAGAATTGGTTTCCAGCGCATACCTCTGGTGTTGTAGAGAGTTCAAGGTTATCCTTCTTGACCTCATCCCAGATCACTCTATTTTGAATAGGTTTGCGGAGCTACCAATGTCAAATCCAGATTGATTATCTTGTGCAATTTTGTTTTCAGCAGCTATAGAGGTCTTCCAAGGACTATATCGTTGGCCTTGCAACATTGCAACCTTCACTTCATCTTAGTGAGTCACAAAACTCCCTCTTGATCCCTGCCTTAGAGATTGCAAAGAAATCCTCCAGAAGTGAAATCCTATCCTTGATAGATCTCAAAACCTCAAGCCTTTTCCCGAACATGCTCTCAACTCGAGCCTTGAATCTTCAGATTTTAACTCCCTCTTCGAAGTAACTGATCACAATGGCAACCTGAATAGGTTCTTCCTCTTCAATAGACGTCCCCATCCATCAACTCAGTCCCATGGCTGCAAGCTAAGACTCCATGCTTGATCATGTCTCCAGTCGGCATGACTTCCTCACAGGATGCCTCAAGCTTTTCCTCTCTAAGCAATCTCTCATCACCCTCTTGCTCCTTGATCCGTCCTGGAAGCATTTTAGAGAGATTACTAATAGTTAATAAAACCATCTTCAAGGAGAAGTAACAAAGTTAGAAGCATACAAGATTCACTATCCCAATGTGATAGCACATAAAAGATTCATGAACATTAATCAAAACATGAAATACTTATCTCTTAATAGTTTATATATAAGAATCAACCTATAAGTAGCAAATATCAAAAGATCATAATAAAGGGATAAATAAACTTATCTTTATTGAATTCTGATATATCTTTCTTCCATCTTTTACTCTTCTCAAGAGTGCTAATCTCAATACAACAAAAGATAATCTGCTCAACTTAGATTTCTTAGACGCATTATGTAGCCAGCATATACAACATAGAATCAAGCCTCTCAAGGCACCATCATAGTCCATGCACAAAGAGAATGTTATTGATGTGATCAACCAATCACAAATGAGATTGCAGTTCTCTTTTCATCTCTAAGTCACACTCAAAAATTTTCACAACTAGCATGAACATCTCACAATGAATGAAAGGTGACTCCAAAGGATCTCATCCCAGGGATCACAATTCAAGAGAAAACACGATCTTTACTACACATGATCAAACAACTGTTATCAGATCTGCACAACTCAGCAGATTGAGTTTCACATAAAAAATATATAAATAACAAAAAAATACTTATCTCCAATCAGAGATGCCTCTCAGATTTCAATCTCCATAACTTTCCCTTCGATGTAGTAAAGGCTTCTTTTATGCACAGCCAACACCAAATGACAACATACACTCAACAATTGTATGCTCAACACAAATATCCTTGGAGATGCAAAAACGACAACACTAAAATTGTAGTAAGAAGTATACACAGAGATGTCGATACAAATCAGTGAACAATAATTCTGATATCAAGCACATTGAATAAGTGCAACTAGGACGGCAAGATAACAGGCCCGATCCTTGCTGAGAGAAGAACTATGGCATTCGGTTGAGCGGGAAGTGCCGCTGCAAGGAAGACACCCATCTTTGAGAGATCCTCAAAATAATTTCAATTTCCTTTAGCCATTATGAACGGCTTGGCAGAGAGTCAACAGGCCTCAACCCGGCATTAGAAGTGGTTCCCAAGCAAAGTCTCTGACACACATAGGAGGATAGAGCTAGAGTAAGCTGAGGCAGGCTCGATGATAACACATGACGACTTCTAAATATTGATGAAGCCTGAAGCATATGAACATACAGATCACAAGCTTACGACAATCATTAATGCCTCCCTGCAAGGCCGATGTCAGCAGTCATACAAACGACTTCAATAAATCACAAAACCATCACTAATGAGCGATGACAAGATGTTAGAACGATCATGATTTTCCTAAATCTCTTATTTATTCAACCAGATTTCTTTTAGAATTCCTGACTCATTGAAGTGACGATCCACAACAGTGTAGCACATAACTTAAATCGCAAACACCTAATTGTGATAAAGATGTTCCACGGATGTAACAAGTCAACACCCTACAGCTTCTGGTGTCGAGGTCCCTCCGATAGCAATCTTCCAAAGTACTCATCCGTTGTGAAGATTCCCGTGAATCCTCAACTGGCGTGAAGAATGCGCCCAAAATGACTATCCACAAGAGTCTCAAGCAATTGCGCGGATCGCTTGGCCAGAGCCGTGAGGCTCGGTCATAGCAATGGTAATTTGCTTCCTCTAAAGCCTGGTACATCTGAGCACTCACCAAAAACAATTCGACTAAAGGCTAAGTCTGCTCCAAGTCGACAAGAACCAATGTTAATTTTGTATCCATTGTCATTCCCTGATCCCAAGGATGCTGCCCTCTACAAATCTGATCGGATCTTAAACCCGCTCTGATACCATGTTAGTTTTTATATGATCAGATATAAAAGCATATTTTAATTCAAAAATCAGACACAATAACACAGCATATATCCTAGGAAAACCCTCCACTTGAGGGAGAAAAACCCAGCAACAAAGATCTCTTTATATATATCAATAATGGCAACAATTCTCTTTACAGTGAGGCCAATCGCAAGGCCAATATTCAGCACCAACACTAGATGCAATGACAGATAATAATCTGCTCTTCCTTGATATCTAAATCTTCCCTTGAAGAAATTTGCAATCTGCCTTGCTTGATGAAATTCGCACTTGAATGAAGGAATGAATCGAACTTGCTTGATGGATGAATGGATGGAAATGACCTTGTATAAATACAAAGTGTGAGAGAAATCGCACCTCTTCATGTACAAGGTTGGCCATATATAAAAATATAATAAAAGATGCGAATTACAAGGAAGGTTGGCTCCTTTTAGAAATTATATTGTTGCCAAGTGAAGCGCCTCTTCACTTTAATTATCTCAATAAAATAAATAGCCGATAGGCTATATGCAAATTTATGTCTTGAATTCGAGGCTGGAAGGATGAGCCCGAGGCTGGAAGGATTCACCATGCCTTGCATGAAGAAAATTTCCAATTGAATTTCTCCTTGGGAAATCACAAAGTAACGAATGACTTTATGTTGTTGGCATAGGATATACAAATGTAGTATTGGGAGTTTAGTGGTTGCACTCGGGAAATTCACTCAAAATTTTAAGACCATAGAACTCAAGTTTCAAGCTAATGGGAAGAAAGTAGTGCTTTGAGGATTGTCAAATGGAGCTCCTAGAATTGTTTCCACCAAAAGAATGGAGAACTTTTGGCCATGGTCAGGTTGCTTGGGCAGCCCAATGTTTAATAAATCCTACCACTTCTTCAGATTATCATGTTGATATCCAATCTCTTTTGGATGACCGCAACAAAGTTTTTAGTGATATGCTTCTAGGAAGGCCACCTAATAGAGGTTTTGAGCATGTCATAGAGCTAGAACAAAAGGCATAAGGAAGAAATTGAGAAAACCATTAAGGATTTGTTGAGCATGCGTTACACTAGACCTAGTTCAAGTCCATTTGGTTCATCTACAATCTTGGTGAAGAAAGATGGAGCCATGAGGATGTGCATAGACTACATAGCCTTGAACAAAAAGACCATCAAGAATAGCTACCCGATTCCCAAGATCGATGAGCTTATTCATGAGCTACATGGAGGTGTCTATTTCAAAAGATAGACCTCAAATTAGGATATTGTCAGATCAAGGTTCAAGATGAGGACCTTCACAATATAGCTTTTAGGTCCCTTTGGACACTGAGATTTTTTAGTCATGCCATTTGGTTTGACTAATGCTCCAATCACTTTTCAGTCTTGTATGAACCAAGTGTTTGATAAGCAATTGAAGAAATTTGATTTGGTTTTCTTTGATGATATCCTCATCTATTGCAAGACTTGGGAAGAGCATTTGAGACATTTAGATGAAGTTTTGGGCATTTTGGATGGTCAAGCATTATTTGCTAAGTAGTCTAAGTTTGAATTTGAAATGATTGAGATTTTGTATCTAGGTCATGTTATTAGTGCTCGGGGAGTTCAAGTTGATTAGGAGAAGATACAAGCTATTTGGGGCCTTGATATGGCTAAGAGGATTCTTGGACTTTGTAGCTACTACAAAAGATTTGCTGATGAGTTCTCACAATTGGGAGTACCCTTAACAGTTTTGATTAAGAAGGGGGCTTTCACACGGACCAATGTAGTACAATAAGCTTTTGAAAAGCTCAAGTAGGTGATGAGTTCATGTCTTGTGTTGGTTGTTCCTGATTTCTCACTTCCCTTTGTGTTGGAATGTGATGCATCTGGAGAAGTGGGTGGAGTGATTCTAACACAAAATAAGCACCCAATAACTTTTGAGAGTTGCAAACTTAGAGAGGCAAAAAGAAGGTTCTCAATCTATGACAAAGAGATGTTGGCCATCATGCATGCATAGCCAAATTCATGCAATACCTCTTGGGTGGTAAATTTGTGGTAAAAAAGACCACAATAGCTTGAAGTACTTTCTCAATCAAAAGGATTTGAATGAAAATCAACAAAAATAGGTAAGTAAACTTCAGGCCTATGACTTTGACATTGAAGATGTTAAAGGGAAAACGAAGATAGTAGCAGATGCATTGTCAAGAAAGCCCACTCTATGCTCATGATTGATATTTCAGCTGATTGGAAAGCTAAAATCTTAGTAGAATATGCTAAGAATGTCTCTGCTACTGACATCTTGGAAGATAGGTTGAAAGATGATAGATAATGGGCAGCAAATGGACTCATACTCTACAAGGATAGATTATATCTTGCCCTTGAGAAAAAATTGAAAGATAAATTTTTAAGGTGGTAGGATATTCGGGGTATATCAAGACATACAAACAGATTAGGGAAAGGTTCACTTGGAAAGGACTCAAACACGACATCCTTAAGCACATTGGAGAATACATGGCTTGTCAGCAGAATAAGATTGAACAATCTTTTCAAGTAGGGCTATTGCAACCTCTACCTATTCTAGATCAGAAGTGGGAGAACATCTCAATTGATTCCGTTACAGGATTCCTAAAGGTGCATGGTAAGGTTTGCATCTTTGTTGTGGTTGATAGACTTACCAAATCAACAACTACTCATTCATGGCATCCAAGCCAACTTCAGCCCTCATTTTAGTCAACAATGTTGCTCTTCTACTTAAAGCATCCACTACCTTGTTTGAACTTCCTCTCCTATGTTGAAGGATGAAAGTGTAACCTCGTAGGAGCTCCACTCAATATGTTGTTGGTTCAGCTTGCCTTGACTGACAATCATCATGATCTACATATAGCAAAATTTTTTTAGGAAGCAAGTAATGCCGCCACTTCTTTAATACTTGTACAGTGGCATAAAAATCTTGATGGTAAACAAAATATTTCTTTGTGGCATCAATAAGCTTGCTGAAATAAGCTGTGGGTTTACCCTACCGACTGAGAACTGCTCTAATGGCTTCTCCATTGGTGTCACAATCCACTTGGAATATCTTTGCAAAATCTGGCAAGGTTAGGGCCAGCACTTTAGTGACTTTTTTCTTCAAAAGCTCTAACCTCTTGTTTTCTGTTAATATCCATTTGAATTCATTTTTATCCCTGCATGGTTTCAGTGATGGGTGCATGTAACCCACTAATGTTTTGCATAAACTTCTAGTAAAAGTTTGCTAAGCCATGAAACCTTCTAGCTTTAAACATACTCATTGGCATAGGCCATTCCACTTACCTTTTTTGGATCCATTTGCAGCCCTGTGGGGGATAACAAATTCCAAATAGACCAATTCCTTTTTCACAAAGCTGCATTTCTTTAGATTGATCAATTTCTCCTCGTTAAGCCTTTGTAATACTTGCCAAATATGTGACAAGTGTTCCTCCCCACTTTTGCTAAAAATCGGTATATCATCAAGGTAAGCAATCACAAATCTGCCCGAGAGGTCTCAGCACCTCGTTCATTAACCACATAAATGTGCTAGGATTCGTTAATCCAAAGGGCATCACTAATCAGTCATACAACACCCCTCCTTTGTCTTGAAAGCTATTAACCATTCATCCCTCTCTCTTATCCTAATTTGACGACAAAATCAATCTTCCAAAAGTATTTAGCTCCCTAGATGGTTAATGAGATCATCCACTTTAGGTAATGTAAACCAATATTTGATAGTTATCTTGTTTATGGCCCATGAATCCATGCACATTTCACTATCCTTCTTGAGTCCTAACACAATGGGTACTGTGCATGGGCTAAGACTGACCCTAATCAGTCATCTTTCCAACAACTCTTGCACTTATTCACCTCTTCATTCTCTGCAGGGTCAATCTATAAGAAGCCTTGTTGAGTAAGCTAGCTCCAGGGATTAAATCTATATGATTACTTATAATCCTCATAGGTGACAGCCCTTTCAGTAGTTCTTTTGACACGATTTCATCAAATTCTCCCAATGAATTATTCACCTTCAAAGTTATTTCAGTATTGTCACTGAATGTCCCTACTTGCAACACCTTGGGGATGTCTACAAAACACACCTTTTCATGCATGCAATCCTTCAAAAACTGTTTTCCTCACACTAGTGGTGTTCTTGGACCATTCTCCACATCTTCTTTGGTTGTCAATGGAGTGAAGACATGTTTCTAGCCATTCTTCGCTAAGGCATAAGTGTTTGCCCTACTGTCATGGTTAGGATTTCTATTGAATTGCTACAACCTCCCTAAAAGTACATGGCACACATCCATGGGCATAATTCCCTACTCGTCACCTCTTTGTACATGCCTGTAACAAATCCCCATTGTCCCTTTCAAATGCATGCCTGCAAATTTGCAATGTGAGGGCCAAGTTAAGAGATTCTACTCGTGTTCTACTGGGTCTGTTTCCTTTTCTCATGCAGACATTCTCTCCTTGGATTTTCTGCCCCTTTAAGGCTTTGGACAAACATATAGAGGTTATCAATTGGAGTCTTGGCAATCTACTTAGATGCATATTTTGAGAGAAGCCTATGTATTGGGGCTCTTTTTTGGCGCACGTGAAGTTTGCATAGAACTCAGAGAATAGATCATCAAGGAAGATGGCATTCCAATTGGTGTATGGAACATCCTTGCGAGGTGTCAAAGATCTATTTAGAGTTTAAGATGATAGGCATGTAAGTGTAGAGGTTGAAGATTTCACACAACACATGAAGGAATTTCACGTGCAAGTCAAGAAGTAGCTGGAGTAGAGCATCAATGAGAGAAGGCTTACTCAAAGGGTGAGTTGGTCATGGCACATCTAAGAAATAGGTACTTCTCCAAAGTAACATATAACAAGCTAAAGCCCAAGAAGATTGGTCCATGCCACATTCTTTGCAAATTTTCTGAGAATGCGGATGAGATCAAGCTGCTAGAAGTGTTGGATATATCACTGATATTTAATGCATCTAGTTTGTATTCCTACCATGTGCTTGAGAGTTTAGAGGTCACACAGTTGGTGGAAATGCTTGATTGGCAAAGGAGATAATAGAAAAGTAGCAAGAAGGAATTGTGTAGATCTTAGACATGCACATCAGCAAGAAGCCCTGTTGGAGTTAGTACAAGGAATTTTTTATTTGCTGGAAGGGTAAAGGGCCTAAAGAAGACTCGTGGATTTCTTAAGTTGAAGTCAACGTGGATGGCTGGATAAGTCGTTGGATTGTCCTAAATTGTGAGTTCCTAGCTCACAATTTTTTTACCGAGGTTGTTTGATGTAAGAGCATCCTTGGGGTTGGCACAATCTTGCATTGCTCAAAAATGTTGTTGCTTTGGTAGTTCTTGTGTGCAAGCCTAACTTGTGCATGCATGTTGTTTTGTGTGGTAGTTTGTTGTGTGTAAGCTTAACTGGTGTGCAAGTGTTTTTTGTTTTGTCTAGGTAGTTTTGGTGTCTCCCATACCATTGTTGGTTCTTGTGTAGGCCCTATTGGTTGGTACATATCTGTTTGTGCACATCTCAAAACACACACTAGCCTTACCTTGTTGAAAGAACCAATCTTGCTCTAGTCCTTGTGCATCTCATCCAACCCACACAACCCTGTCCACAAAGATCTCTCCCTACACAGCTTGACCCCATGTGTGCTACTTAGAAAGTCAACAAAATGTCAGAGAGCACTGTCGGTGTTAGGGTGGCTTTTGTTAGATGATAGTGATTAGATTTTCTGACGGCTTATCAGTTCTGTAATATCAGGTAATCCTCAGTTTGAATTTATTAAGGTATGGTATGAATGTTGTACTTGCAGATTGCACATCTTTTATCCTATAGATTGGATTTCCTCCTAGGTGCACATTTATGATAATGACTTGTATCAGTTCCCCATGTTAGTGCAGATAATATTTTTGGTAGGCACTATTAATTCTGGGTGCTTGGTCATTTTAGAAGGTTGATTTCCTAGAGTGAAATTTTTGGCAGATAATTTGGGTTTCAGATAGAGCTTAACATTAAATGATTATATTGCAGAGATTCTCTGCAAGTATTTCTCATAAGTTGAGTAGCATAATGTTGTTGGGTTTCACATATTGGTGGCCCTTTGCAACTCTATCAATTTCTACAGTTGAATCTACTATTTTCTTGTTCAATCTCCATTGCTCTTCCATGCTTGCTTTTGTTTGTGTGCTTTGTGCCCTTGTTTGTTGTTTGTTCATTTGATTCACAGTTGGCTGCAGCACAACTCTCACTATGCAAAAAGAAAATGACCCACAAAAGGAGTAGTCTAAGGAATCAATCTAGTTCACTTTCATAGAGGACACCTCCAAATCAGCCGCAAGAGGCAAGAGCAACAAAGCAATCAAAACTTCTAGATGATCTTATCCCAACAATCTCCCATATCGCATACAATATAACT
Source organism: Sequoia sempervirens (assembly GCA_007258455.2). Lineage (NCBI taxonomy): Eukaryota > Viridiplantae > Streptophyta > Pinopsida > Cupressales > Cupressaceae > Sequoia > Sequoia sempervirens. Next base: position 77,926 of record VDFB02362259.1, read on the forward strand.
ATAACATAAAGAAAATCCTCAATAGACCCTTAGGGGGCCATTTTTAGTATCCATTCTAGCACATCAATGGGGAAAAGAGGACAAATATGGGCCACTAAATGCAACCTCCACATTGTAGATAGATCATTTGAATGCTCGACACCATCCAACCAGGGAAATGCAAATTCTCTCATGGAGCACCAAAGTGTCATGTCCCCTTCTTAGGAATGAAAGAATTAATTGAAGATCGGTAGCCTATTACTATTTCCCGTAGGCTAAGGGACAAAGTAAGGGAAATAATTTCATGATAGCATTATAATTTTGGGGCTCAGTCATCTTTTCTAAAAAGGGCAAATTAAATGTTTTTATTTATGATCATCTAAATGAGACATTACGCATTGTAATTTTGGGGCTCAGTCATCTTTTCTAAAAGGGCAAATTAAATGTTTTTATTTATGATCATTAAAATGAGACATTATAAGGCCTATGCATTACTTTATTTAAAAGTACTTTTAAATCAATTAGAGGGAAAAGTAAAAATACTAGAGTGCCCAAATTGTAGGTGCCTATATAGGAGTGGCAAGCGCCCAAAGTAACAAATCCATTTTGTCATTATTTTTAATTCAATTTGCAAATTTCAACACTCAAGGACAAAAACCTTTGGTTGTGAAATCCAGAGGACAAAACCTCTCTGGGTTTTGATTTTGTGGATTTGAGGAAGAAAACTTTCTTATCCAATTGATGGCGATATTGTTCTAGGATTGCAATTGAGCTTATTGTAATGCCTGTTTTAGCTGGAACAATTTTGTAATTGCAAGAAAATCAGCATTTTAGCAAGTTTGTTGAATTTGTGGAAATGCCTACAACTGCGCCTATTTTGGTGATACTTTACGCATTAGATTTCAGTCATTATCGACATTGTTAACAGGGTTTTATTCAGCTTCTGTTGCTACTGTTTGAATCCAGCCCAGCAATTAGCATTAACATAGATCCCAATCATTAACAGCATTTCCAGCAGCCACCATACAGCCTTGAGGGAAGCTGTACAAAACAAATTCTAGCTGCCAGCTGTAGGAAGTCTGCTGTACAGATTTGGGGGTGTTTGGTGGCTGTTTGGTGCCATTTCAGGCTGCACCTAATCTGATCAGAAGAATTGTCACTACTCAATCCCGTCCATACATTTTGTGAGTTGGGACTTTGCATGAAATAAATTTCATTTTTGGTGCCCTGATTCAGATTTTTAAAATTTGCTGTTATCAATGCTATAGTTGCTGATTAACTGCTGCTTATCAACATTGAATGCTGCTATAAACCAGATCAGTTATTACTTTCAATTTCAAGGGTTTCTAGGATTTCATTAAACTGCTGTTCATTAATTATTATTATCATTTATTGATCTGATCTAGTAACATTTCTGATTTTTATGGTTTTTGAATTGATTTTTCATTATTAAATCTCCAGATCTGCAATATATGAGTGCTTAGAATAATTCTGAAAATTCCATTTTGCTGATCAGTATTTAGATTAGGGCTTAGTTTACATTTCAATTTTCTTTTTCACTTTCACATAATCTGAAAATACAAAAAAATTGCATATTCTCCAAGGGTTCCTGATTACACACAAAGCCTTACAAATACATGTGACCAATAAATACCAATTAAGTAGAAGAGAAATAAAAATAAATTTGATATTATTGTTGGAAACTGGTATGAGAAAATCAAATATGCAGACATATGGGGAAGCAAGCAACTCATATTTTGTTCCAACACTAGAGCACTGATCAAATAAGATCCTATTAGAAATGCTTCCAAATTACACCAATCACCAATCCTTTCATTTTTGTGTGTGGCGGGGGTGCGGGGGAAGGTGGTATATTTCATTTCATTTGAACTACAGACTTGCTGTTGGATTACCAACATCTATATACCTTCTTTTGGAAAAAATAGAACTGTAATGATTGAAAATCTCATAGATTGGATCATAACTGCCAACCTATGGAATATCATTTTCATGGGTTATTTCAATGCCATAAAAGTCTGTGAAGAGAAAAAAGGGGCATGGTTTTAGTTAGAAAGCTGTCGACACTCTCATACAACAAGAACAGGCATGTCCTTGATAGATATTATTTTTAAAAAGCATGGCACACTGGAGTAAGAGATGAAAGGGAAGGATTACATAGCTCAGAAGCTGGATAGGACATTGATTTCAGATCAATGGATGACTGCCAACTGACAAGTGAATGTGAGGGTAAGTGATACTACTATTTCAGATCATTGGCCAATATCTCTAGTCCTAATAAGTTTAGATTTAAACCATGTGGCTTCCCCAAGCCTGGTTTTAGCAAAAAAATAGAACAGTGTTAGGTAGAAATAACTCAGATTCAGTTAATAACTGGTCAGTTTTATGAGAAAATTGAACAATTTCAAAATGAAACTCAAGTGCTCTGACAAAGCTAGAAACAATACCTCCTTTGATAGAAATCAATTTCACACAAGATCTGTACACTCGGAATAACAGATGGAAGGGAAAAGATTGCATATCTGAGATGCTGGATATGGGTACAGGAGGTTAGTGATGCTATATTAGATCATTGGCCAACATCTCTAGTCCAAATGAGCCAAAGTGCAGAGTCAGCACAGACTTCAGTTTAAAAATGAAAGCATGTAGCTTTCCCATCCTGGTTTAAGCCAAAAAAATAGAATAGTTGACAGAATCAATTTATATTCAGGGTTATGATCTATAGAATTTTATGGGCCAACTGAATTATCTCAAATTGAAACTTAAATACTGGAAGCAAACTGAATTTGGGAATATCTTCACTGTGGTGACAACTGTAAAGAACCAATTAGTCTTGCAGCAATGACAAATCTGGGATAATGAATTCACATAAATCATGACAGGCCAAGAGCAAACCCTCATTCAGGAACTTGCCAATTTCTTAGGTATAAAAGGAACAATATTGGGGGCAAAAATCCCATCAGCAATGAATCACACAGGTGGATTCTAGCACAAATTATTTCCATAAATCTGTTCTAAACAGGTAGCATGTCAATTCTGTGAAACAAATCCTCATGGCTGAAGGCAAATACATTCAAACTGCACTTAAAATAATGACTTGCATCATTGACTTAAAAATATCATAACAGAGGAACTAGCCATCCTGAGGAAAGTGCCAGCTCAGATGGAGTTAATTTAAAACTTCCAAAAATAATTAGAGAAAGCAACAGCAATATAATGGAGCCTGCTACAGAAGAAGAAATTAAGGCAAACTTGTGCCAGCTTGGACATTTCATGTAACATGGCTTTCTCCTTCCAAACCCACAACAAAGCTTGCTGAATCAAATGGTAGTAGTCTTTGAGCATCTTGCATTCCATGCCACTGCAGCATAAAATATGCAAGTATTCTAGGAAATCATCTGTCATAACATGTCTTGTTAAATATCATTACATGCAAAACTGCCTACACTCAACTGTGTCCAACTTCACTCATTAATCATCCAAAGTTTTTAAGTGTAATAATCATCCATAGGATCATGGTGTGATCCGAAAAGTTGATAAAAATCATGTGTTTATTTTTATCAACTTTTCGGATCACACCATGATCCTATCATCAAGATAATAAAATTGATGTTAGGATTGCAGGACTAGCCCAATAAAATGTATGATGGCATGGACAGCTGGTTCATTGGGATTTTTTTTGGTGTCAGTAAGTCACTTATCAACTATAAACGTTTAACATATCTTGTGTGACTGGTTCAAGGTGTATCCAAAAGTATATTTTATGCCTTCCATTACATCCTTAATACTTGTATTCAGCGGTTCTGGACATAACTAATATGAGCTGTTTAGGGCATTTTTGTTATGTATATATTGTTACATGCTTTGTTTTTTGTCATAATTTTTCTATTTACGTAATATATGATGTCAATATCTACACGGTACACCTAAAAACCCTTTCACCATATTAATTTTCTTCCTTGAGCAGCTTAACTGCAGTTACACTGGGAATAAACACGCAAGATTCGTTCTATTCCAGTTGGTAGGAAATGGCAAACAGCTCATTCAAAAAAGTGATAATATGGAAAGAGAAATGGAAAAAGAAACAGCTTTTTTGCTAAAATATTTGTGTATGGGCACATGCTTTTACTATATAAAATTTGTGAAAGAATCCTTTTGTTCATATGTTGTTCCATTACCTTTGTTGGTTTGGCTAACATGTCTATGTTCAGTTGATTCGAGATGAGATACGGACTGGGAAGTCAGATAAAGAAATTTATGATAAGCTTGAAAAGGACTATGGAGAGACTATCCTTTATGCTCCTCGGTTTGATATACAGACTGCTGGTATTTGGTTATCGCCGGTATGTTGCAAGTAGTCTTTCTTGTAATTATTGTTGTCTTTGCCTTTCATGTGTCTAATGCAAAACCAATGTAGGATACAGGTTATTGTAGCTGGGGCTTTTGTAGGGTTATGGGCGTATCGAAGATACCAGGAACGGGCTAATGTACAACTTTTGGCCTCAAGGTTGCTTAGAAACATTCCTTTGACTCGCAATGAGAGGCAAGCAATGCTTGAACTTTTGCAACCCCCACCCCCAAAAAGCAAGTGGTGGTCATGGAGTGGTTAACAGTATCTTTCATTCTGTTTGTTTTTCTCTGTTGTATTCCTGCAATTTTGTTACTTCACATAGTTTTATGTGCTACAAAATAACTAGACTGGATAAAATGAAACAATGTCAATGTAAATACTAGTCAATATTACCAATTTATAATTGCTAACAGTAAAACACACTCGTTGCCTCTAGTTTTAGATGTATGGGTGAGTATATATTATGTAATTCTGTCATATCTAGTAATTGATCGTTTTGTAGGCCAACTAGAGTGAATACTCTTGCTCATTTACAAATAGGATGTAGCGGAAGGAAGATGCAAAATATTATCTTCTCTTATATATTTTGAATTGATCTATTTGTTCAATATGTTGTTGGGCATCGGTGACCTGGTGTTTGGTGGGTTGCGCATTGCTGAGAGGTCTTGGTGTTGATCTGGTTGGGGTGGTCTTTGGTGTTTACCTTGTGGAGCTCAACTCCATATCTGACATGAAAGAAAATCAAGCCAAGTTTCATTTTCTCTCACTTGGGAAAAAACTTGGAGGTTTACAATTCATATTTTGCATTTGTAAGTTGGAGGTGCAAAGAGTCAATTTTTTGTCAACAGGGGCCTGAAAAATACTTTTATTCAAAGCTAAGAGTTGGTTTGATTCAGCCTTTAGACATAGTTCAATCCATTTTAGCCATTTTCGTTTCTATGCATTCAGAAAGTGAATTATGAAGTTGGCATGATAGGTATCATTTGCCCTTCGATAATATCTTTTTCATCATTCCTTTTATTTTAACGTGATATCATTGCTACTATCTTTCGCATTTGTGGAAGTGCTTGGTATGACATTTAATCAAATACTACTTAACCCATTTTTAACATGAAATTCTTAAAAAATAAATAAAAGGGAGGAATGTTGTGTCTTTCATACTCATTAAGAGCCAATATATTTTATATTTAGTTGACATTGTCATTTGGTTCATTGTCAATTGAACAAAAATCCAACTAATGATTTTTGTGGAAGCCTTCAATTACTTAGCAAAAATATATTTATTGGGTTGAACTTAGGTTTTGATTATATGGGAAAAACAGGTTTTGAAGGGACCCGAAACCCTTTACATCAAAATGTTGCTGAGACTACAAATGACATAGTAAATTCAGCAGCCAACCAACAACCAAAAAACATAGGGGTTGAACTTAGGTTAATTAAGGCAACTTCTAAAGTATTACAAGTTGAAAGCCCTAAAACTATGATTGCATTTATTGCTTCTCCCTCTACTAACAAATTTTTAAAAGTGCTTGTGTGAAGTGGGTCCTCTTGCCTCATAGTTACCAAATTATGTAAGGAAAATTTTCAATTATGTAATGACTACTTATTAGGATCATTTTAAAATGCCTCAAAACATATGGCACAAATTCCACAAGAAATGTAAATTTAACAATAAATGCTAATGGAAGCCTTTAATTACTTACACAAATATATGATATAATTGGGTTGATATCACATCATTGAGAGTCGCAGATAAAGGTGACATAGTTATTACATGCTACAAAAGCTTTCTCAATGAGGAAAGCAACTCTAAGGGTGAAAAATCCATGGTGGATTACATTAATTGTACCTTTGACCTATTGACAGACACTTTAAAGAATGTTTGTTGTGGGCTACTTGGCCTTGTAACTTCACTAACATAGATAAAATGTTAGTGTACTAGCTATTGTTGGAGGTCATTTTGAGATGATACCATACACAAATAGACAAAATCTCATAAAATTTAAAAAAACAATAAAAGTGTGTAAAAGTTTTCAATTGTTGAACACAAATACATGGTGTCGTAATAATTGGGTTAATCTAAATTGGGAAAAATTGTGAAATAAAGATAACTTAAGACATTAGATGCTCTTAAACCTTTGTCGAAAGGAAAGATAGATGGTGGAATACTCAAATAAGTGAATATATTGCATCATTTGTTTGCCTTATCCTTACCTACAAATACTTAAAAGGGTTTGTGGTCTAAGTAGGTCTACTTACTATGTGATTTTTATTAAAATACATAATAAATTGTTATTAGTGTAGTTAATATTGAGGGATAAAATGTAGCATTATCATATGTTGCTTATGATGGGTTATGCTTGTAAATGTTGCATTATGCTATTTTCCTATGATTTTAATTAGTATTAATAAGCTATAGTTCAAGGTAATACTTATGAATTAACTTAGTATTAACAAGATATGATTTTATGTCCTCAAGCGCATGCTTAAATCTACAAGCCTAATTTTATGTTTTCCAACGAGTATTAGAATTTATGGAGCCCTTGCCAAAAGAAATTTACCAAGCATGTATTTAGATATCAATTTAATTTTGTCAAGAGAAACTAACTAGTTGAGAATAAATTTGTTTTTCTTAGAACAAATAATAAAGTGAAAAATAATAATGTAGATAGGCTATATATTCATGAGCTTTGGCAAACAAGTCTCATTTGTGAAACAACCTTGGTTTCGTCAAAATTTAGTGGATTGTTGTTGAAGAAGTTCCATTCTGCGACATTTTGTCCATAAAATCATATCCTCCATGACGTGTGAGGGATTTTTTCCACTGCAATCAGGACACGAATCATATCCTCTGCACTCACCGCCTCCGCTGATCATGAAATATCGCACCGCCCCACTGTTAAGCAAAAACGAGATGAAGAAGCCAGAGTAGACGCAGTTATCTAAAGGTACACTCAATTCCAACCCATCTGAGCTCCTGTACTCTGTTCTCAATCTAATCCTTTTAGTAAGGACATGACACATAGGGAGGTTTTTCCACACCGTAATGGAGGAATTTAATCCCCCTCTTCGCATTAATCGCCCGCAAGGGGCGAGGGAAGGGCATGCATTGAGGCAGATTTAATAGCTTGAATGGAGGCCCCTTACCTGTTTTCTTCACTAACACTAGATATCTTAACTACCGAAGAGCAGATGTTATGGGAAACAATCAATTCTTTGTGCATCACTCATGGCTTCGCTTCAAGACTGTATATGTTGCATTGCTTCACCATCGAGGATCATATGCGATGGGAATCAATCAATCTTTTGTTCATTCTTCAAGGATTCTCACTTGGTGTGTTTTTTAAACATGGAGGAGCAGATGTGATGGGAATCAATCAATTGTCTGTGCATTATTCAGTGCTTCCCACCAAGATGGGATATGATGTATTTCTTAACCACAGAGGACCAAATGTGAAGGAAAGTATAGCCAGCCTCATCTTTCATAATCTATTGAAAACAAAGGATTCAAGGTGTTTTTCGACAAGAACTCAATCCAAGCTGGGGAAAATGTGCCTCAAGCAATAGAAGAAGCCATTCACTCAGCCTTTGTTCATACTATCATATTTTTGCCCAATTATATACAGTCGGTTTGGTGCTTGAAGGAGCTCCTCATCCTCAAAACAGGGGCTCCCATCATTCCTGTGTTTTGTGGAATTCAGCCTTGCGAGCTTCAAATGAAGGACGAAGAGGGTGTGTATGCTCAAACATTTCAGAAGCGCACTAGAGGTTTGAGACTCATGTATTGACGAATGCAAGAAGGCCCTTTCTGAGGTTTCGTTCAGTAAGGGCTATATTTTTGAGGGGTAACAAAACTCATTTTACTCTTGCTCTGTTTTCATGTGTTTTCTCATTCTTGGTTACTTAACGAACATTAATATTAAATGAAATTTGAATGTATGAAATAATCTTTAAAGGAGATTAATCCCGAATTATTTGCCCCAATTTTAAACTTAGTAAGACGCATTGTAATTTCAACCCAGTCAAATCTGTAGAAAGAGAGACATCTTTACCTAAAACAGGCATACCCATCGCTTGCTGAATTTCCTTTTCTATAATCTACAGATGGATTTCTCCGACAAAATATTGACTGTAGACAAGGAAATCAATGAGAGCATCGCAGAGAGCAGTGTCACTTTTGTAAGTGACAACCTTCGAGAATGGAAGTATACCTGCCTGTGCAAGAAGTGATTGTTGTGAGGGGTTCAAATCGTTGTGCCACATTGAATACGGGCTCTCTGAATTTTTATCTCTGGGCCTTCAAGTTGGACTGCTAGATTTTTCCCTCCTGCTTCTCACCCATTTTTCTGCAATTCCTTAACCACTATACAATAGGTGTACAAGATTCATTAATAGGTGATATAATACATGAATGTGGTTGTGCAAGGCGCATGAGGTGATAGTTTTGTTGCTTCCACGTATCAACCATTCTAAAAAAAATGGACGGGAAAGGGCGACATTAAGAATAGTAGGCATTTCCACCACTAATATGGTGGCACAAATTGAGGGACATGTTAGTTATTATAAAATATTGGTTACAATATTTTTCAATTTAATGTGTTTATTGTCATTTATTTAATATTTATTGAATTATTTTACTTTTTCAAAATATGTTAATTATTTAATCTTATTTCATAATTATTTCACTGTATTTTTAAATATTGGGACATGTTAGTTATTTTTAAGTTTTAATGTTTATAGTTATAATATGAGTTTTTTTGTTTTATTTTCAATGTTGAATGTCAATTATAAATAAATGTAATTAAGAAAAATAAATGTGAAAGATAAGGTATATTTGAAATTTTATTTATTCTACTAAGAAACATTCTTTCAAATTGCTATACCAAAAATTTTATTTATTTAATTATGGGGGGTATGAAGTCCTTTAAAGAAACGAGGTTTCATGGAATAACATGATTGCAGGATATGCACAATATGGTGGTTTTTACAAGAAGCTTTCGGGATTTTGAAAGAAATGCCTCAAAAAATGTGGTCTCGCGGACTGCCATAGTTACAGGTTATGCACATGCACAAAACAAATTTGTTGAAAAGACTTGGAGGCTTTTAGGTAAAAACCTTCACTGGCATCCTCCCTACCTGTGCCGCAATAAGAGCTCTTGAATGGGTTATGAACGCCTGTCAAAGCATGTGAAAATGGCACGAGTAAGGGTGCCCTGTCAGAGGGTATGGGCACCCACAAAAGCAGAAAGGATAGAGGAATTTCGTGAGAGGGGGGTGTGCAGGTGCGTTGAGAAGGTATGGAGAATCTCTCTGCAAATCGTCTACACAGTTTTATGTAGTAGAAGTGAACATCTCTAAAATCAATTGAATGGCTTCTTCAGTAAGGCAATGCCAGTTTTGTTATAAGTAGCCTCCGTCGAAGGTTTTGTATCTCAGAAATCTAACCATGGGAATGCATTGAGGAGGAGCTCACGACGCTCTGTAAACTCTTCAGCAAAATTTTCAACACCAAATTCAAGGTGGGAGCCAACCACAACCAAGCCTTCGTTGAAAATGTTAGTATGTTAACCTTACGCTTTGAGATCTCAAGAGCTCCTACTATATTTCTTAGAAGATGAAGTAAATGGTTTCTTGATCATGAAGTTCTAGGTTTCTGTACTCTTTTCTCTTCCCTCTTTTCCCTAGTAAAATTTGTCTGATATTCTCTTTACACTTCTTTACGCTTTGTTATCTGGGGAATTTTTAAGTTCAAAAAAATCAACATTGAAACTGCGGGGCACTTCTGAACGGGCAGACGAAACTAAAGAAGAATTGAGTGCAGCCCCACACAGTCTTTCAAAGCCAAAGAGGAGAAAAATTGCCATTTTAGTGACATAGTCTCCATTTTAGAAGTATGGAGATTATTTTCTAGTGAAGAGCATTGTAACCAACATGGGTGAGGACAATACCGTATAGAGCACTCCATAAATAAAAGTAAGCATTTTGAGGAATTTTTCAATGTGACATTGAAAAACAAAGTGAAAGGGAAGGAGGAGGAAGAGTGAGATATTGCATAAATTTTTTCAAAGGTGGAATATGCTCAATTAGGCTTGAGGCAAATTCACCTCCAATAATTCATCGTCAACAATTCATCACCATGACAAATTTATCTCGTAGAAAATTCACTGCAATGAATTGTTAGTGAATTGTTGATGGTGAATGTAAATAATTTGATAATAAAATATAAATTGACATTTGTAAGAATATATTTCGGCGTTATTTATGTAGATTTTATATAAAGATAGATATTTTAACTCCATTGATATCAAGTCGTATGAGTTGGGTGGGCTATGTGGTTGTAAGCGGCCGTCCTATTCTACCCTAAAGTGCGTCGTCAAAATACAGACAGAGCCACAACTATGAAAATGTACTTTCCACAGCAACTAAAAATATCAACCTCCATTCGCCATAAATTTGCATCTACATTTATTGATGTTGGAAAATATCTGATAAGCCACTGTTTCCACCCCTTTACTATGAATAGATTGAAGTAGAAAGAGTATGACAATTGGGTCTAGAGATTAAGCAACAACAGTACAAAAATTGGGGTTTTCCTAAAAAAATCATGTGACCTCTATCTATTTTCTCTCATTGGCATCATTGACAAGTCGACACAATTTGTGCAAAATTTGTAGGTAAGTCACTTCCCATGATTTCAGTTAATTGTATTTTTTAAAACTTTTGCATTACATAAACCATTTTCATCTGCTTGAAATTTACTAAGCTTTTTTTTTTAATCAAATCTATTTCATGCCTATCTTGCCATCGTTGTAGCCTATGAGACAACACTTCTTCAAGGATTTCATCAACAGTTCACGTGCCTATTCTATGCTTCCACATTATGCAGGGCACTTACAATCACAACATCTTACAAAAATCCCCCTTCTGTTTGATGGATGTCCTCAACTTGGTTCCAAAGCTCCCATTTGGGGCTACACAGGGAAGATGCTAGCAAGGTTGGGAAGCTGGGCGTAACACCCGCTAGTTGCATTTGCTTAAAATTTTCTAAAGCCTTTTCAACAAACCCATTTTTAATATATCTTGCAATCATTGCTTTGCATGACTTGACATCTCTTTTGAGGCATTCTTTCAAACAGTTTGTGTGCTTTCTCTGTTCTTCCAATGTTCTCATACATGTTTACCAGTGTCATTTTATGCCTTAAATCCAAACCTGCTTAATCAGAAAACAATTCTAGCTCCTCCGGTGCTCTTTTCGACTCAGAACAAAGTTATACCCACCACAGGAAATAGGGGACTTATTTGTGGGACAGCTGGAAACAAAAGGTTTTTTTTACAGGATAGTAGTGGATGGCAATTGAAAAATTGGGGAGATTCAAAAGTAAATAAATTTCCAAATATTCATATGATAAGGCATTCACCATAGCATTATATAACTGTATTATGAAACAATAGAGCTAAACTGAGGATTGACATGTCAACATTCAAATGAACAATAGATTTATATAATAATAATAATAGGAACTTAAGAAAATTAATTTTAAAAAATTTCATGCTTGCTATGTGTCATGCCTTGATACTTTCAATTATATTATGTATTCCCTAATCAAATCTAATTGTGTGCACCTTATTTTATTATGGAGATGTAATTTACAAATTACACGAAATACCCCTTATTTCAATATGTGGTGATGGCTTGCTTATGCCCATACATAGACTCATACATGTAAGCCCATTGTATGTTGTCTCCATACTTACAAAAATCACCTCCTTTAACTGATTTCTTGAATGTAGTCCCTGAAAACAAGTTTGGCACATGCAATCCTCTCAAACTCGCTTTCCATAGGGTAATTAAAACCAACCATTCTTTAGATATAATAGTTGATAGAAGGCATGACTATTGCATTAAAGAAAGAATATAAGCCCAAAATGTGTTACCTCAGAGGGTAAAGATTTTGTAAATATTTTTGTCAATTATTTACATTTTTAAAACCTAAATGGAGTTAAAGCTCTATAAATTGTTTGCAACAATAGTTCTGGAGGCTGTAAAAAAGAAACTATCCTCAACCTTTTTTGTCATAGATGACATTCTTTTATGATATTCGGTGCCAATACCACTTAGGACCATCATTAGACTTAATGCCTTCAACCACATGTGCCCTCGATCATAGTTGGATGCCACTCTTTGGCACAGTAGAAAAGAAATGGAGTAGTTTTTGAAAGCATGTAGCCTTTTTAAATACTGAATCTTGTGACAGCTAATTTGAATACAAATCTTTAATTATCTTGTTATATACGTCAATTTTCTTCATGTTCAGATAAAATATTTGCATCCAAAGGACCAAAACAATATTGATCCAGATTGTGACATGGAAGTCCTTCGAGGTAGTTTTGCGATCAGGTTGTTGACCATCAATGCCCAACCACATTAACTTCTTGGGTTAGGGGCTTGTCGCCACTGTACTATTACAAATGCTTTGCTCTGACAATCATGATTTCCCTGGCAACGAAAAATGTCAGGAGTAGATGACTGGTTCGCAATCATGAGGAACTCAATGAGTGGGACATGTTGCCCAATAATAATAATAACAATCTCTCCTCCTACCAGTGTTATTGCAAGTGGTGTGAATGCTTTTCTATTTTATGGTATTTGCAACATTTTAATATGCTTAGGTGTTCGTAGACTTATCCTTGACTTTGTATGACCCATCCCATAAGTTGTTACTTGCCCAACTACTTTTGAGTAATAGATATCTTGTCTACAAAAAATAATTAAGATAATCAAAATTTTTGCATTCAATTCCTTACGTTTCTCCATGGAAAACTTGAGCAAGCTTGTACATATATATAGTTTAAATAGCTCAAAAATCTTTTCCGGGATGCTGACGTGTTCTAGGATGACTGACAAGATTAAAATAATTTTCCCACAGCCTCTGAGAAGTACAAGAATTTGAGGAAAGTTTTTGCTTCAATAAAATGGAGGTTAGAGAACCGAATTAGTGGTTGTCTCTCTTACATCATTGACATATCTATACTGGATACCTCAACCTCCCTAAATACATGTTTCCTTGCATCCAAGGTTGTGAAGATTCTATAGCTAGATTTTTTGAAACCTCAAAATATTGCACTTCTCAAAAGCCTACAACTCAAATTTTTGGTACTTACCCATGTCATATTAGAAAAATGAGGTACTCGGATAGTTCATGCATGAAATAGATCTGCATGAAATAAGATTTTCCAGGGAATCTACCTCCTTGAAATTGAGAAGCTCATGAAATGCTCAACACACTACCATGTGAACAAGCACTCTATTGAGCAAGAAAACATAGATGTAGATCCCATCTTCTTGCAGGGCACATGGTGGTTCGATTAATGGACATTTATAGTTCACAATATGCACATTCACCAGGTACCTCATGCTTATGGAGGTGTTTTGAATGCATCACTGAGATTAGTAAAAGATAAAACTTGCAGAGCCTTGGTTACTTGTCTCACTAAAACATGAAAGAATGAGTCATCTAACCTGACAAGTATGGGACTTGTTTGTAAACCATGAGTCTCAAAATAAAATCTTCTATTGCAGGTTCATCTAATTTCATTAATTTAGAAAACAGAGGTTGTACATGAACAAATTTTGATCACGAGTTTACAAGGTTAAAAATAGCTCAAAACAAAATCTTGTTACCAGACTATAAGATACACTCCTAGATAAAAGATAATTGCTTATTAGCTACAATCTATACATATGAATAGTGGTTGTACTGAATTTGTGGTATTTAAATTTTGTTTCACTCAACCAAGATTGATAGAAAGTAGTGCATATTTGTAGTTTGCAAAAAGTGTAATTCTTAGTTAAAACATCAAATATTCCAAAAAAATTGGTAATTTTTTTTATCTGAATCTATTTTGTCAATTGATTGTCTTATGGATGACACCCAAAACTCTGTCCCTTATTTGTGATCATTCAAATTGAAGTAAATTTATTGAGAATATTTAACTTTGGTTTCTTTCTCAGTACAAAAGTGCAATACTATTTTCCATACTATTATATATTGGTTGCATGAACAATTGTTACTTTGTAAAAATATACAGACAATATTATACATGTGCTCTGGTACCTCCCCTTATTGCTTCTCTATATTTTTCTATCGGCGTAACCCTTGCACCCCCTCCGGTGCAAGTGCTAGTGTTAGGAATAGCAAATTGAAATCAGGATTACTGACTATTCCAAGTAACATATGGGGGAAATGATTCTCCTCTCAAGTAGACAACTTTGTAGTTCACTTTAAATAAGAGAGTTGATATGAAATTATTGAAAGAGAACAAAGGTAAAGTAATTATTTGACAAAGCTTGGAAACAAATTATTGAATGGCATGAGTGAAAGGCAAACTAGGACGTAACTTCAATATCCTTAGGGAGATCTTTACACAACCCTTCTAGTAAGGGAAAAGGGGGCTAAACTTAGCCTTGCCGATATCATTATTAGTTGGAGGAATCATGCTAGCAAATGAGTTCATTATCATTGACCTTTAAAGGAGAATATTTTTCTTTTTAGTAAAATAATGTAATCCCCTTTATTGAGCTTTGGTAGGTTGAAAAATATGTTTAAGCTAAAAAGATGTGTATATATGAAATTGTGCCCATAACTAATAGTCTCTATATTTAAAATATAAGCTACCATCAAGATAATTATGAAGAATTGTTGGTTGAATGGAAAAATCATCCAAATCTTTTGGAAATGTGGGTGAAACAAGAAGATAAATGTAAAATGCTATAATATGTATAGTTGTCCACATAATTGAATTCCCAAGAAAAATGTATTTCAAAATAAAAGAGAATTCTTCACCTAAACGAATGTTGTACTTGGTAAGGAAGAAAATTATTGGAGTTCATGTAAAATGTAGATTTGAAGGGAGCCACAAATACAAAACATCTTGACACTTAAGAAAAGATCATGTATTCAAAAGGGCTTAGACAATTTACCATTACCTTGTAAAAATCAAAATAATAAAAACTCAAAGGAGGTTGTAGACATAAATAAATGGTAAAATATAATTGGATGGGTTATCATAACTTTCTAAATGACGAGATATATTTGCATAGATGGTTGTATTTTTTTTTATGATGATATTACTCGTAGGACTATTGATATTTGTAAATTTTTACATCTTTGTATTTTTCTTAAAACAAGATTTTCCATTTAA
This sequence comes from Sequoia sempervirens, assembly GCA_007258455.2. Classification (NCBI taxonomy): domain Eukaryota; kingdom Viridiplantae; phylum Streptophyta; class Pinopsida; order Cupressales; family Cupressaceae; genus Sequoia; species Sequoia sempervirens. Next base: position 93,476 of record VDFB02362259.1, read on the forward strand.
ATCCTTTGTAATCAACAATACTTGCATGCATATTTAGTTTCAACAACATTTTTTTGATAAGAGGCTCTATTATATTGGGTAGAAGAAATTGTTAGCATGACAATTTCATTTTATACACCATCTAGGTCAATTAATCTAACAGCATAGTTACTATATTAGACAAGTACAAAAATATATTGAGTTATTTAACAAGCTTGAGGTTAAGCACTTAAGATCAAATTTTAATTATAATTTTGGGATCAAAAGTACCTAAGATTGAATTTATTTTTCTTTTACTTTTAGATTTGAAAAAAGAAATGACTCAACTTAAAGTGGCTTCTTTCGAATGAGCATATAAAATAGCAATATATGGTCAAAACAAACTCGTTTCTAGGATCCTAGTGGATATAATTTACTTCACTCTTTGAGTTTAGCCCTCAAAACCTTCCATCTCCATGATTATCCATCCCTAATGTATAATCAAAAGGCTAATGCTAGGCATCTTCCTATCTTAATAAGGGAAGAAAGTCCTAATCATTCCACTAAAGAATGTAGAGCTCTTCAAGCTAAAGAAGAATCCACAAATCTCCCTATAAAGTAACAACTTAAACTAGAATATGTAGGGATTGGAATTGAGAATTTGGATGCTTGGGATTAGTCACCTATATAGATGAACAAAGACTAATCAATATTTCTTGAGGAAACGGTCTTCACCCAAAATTGATAAGCATAAAATTATTTGATTTCTCGTAGAATTGATAATACTGGCAAGAAATTCCAAATATTTCAAAATAAAATTTGAGTTGTGTGGTGTCTTGTATACACCAAAAATTAGATATTAACATTTTTTATGTTGATGGGATTGTTCTATTTAACCTCCCATTATGGTTATCTAAAATAAAGGATGGTTCAACTAGAGTTGCATGAGTGCATTAATGCCTACTAGATTATTTCACTTACCTGATCATCTTATATATTTTTCATTGGGGTCCTTTTTTCCTAGCAACTATTATTTCAACTACCTTATGATAGTTAACTCTCCTCTTAGGGATCTTGAATGAGATCAATTCAAATCAAAGTTATTGGAAATGTGTTTGTCCATGCTTGAATTATTTAGGTTTAACTTTGTTGTACTCAATAGTTTAGTCTAGACTAGACTCATTTTCTTTGAAACCTAGTAAAAATTAAAATGATTACATTTATAGGCATCCTCAGCCCACTGAAATTAGCTAAAATATTTCTAGGAGCATAATGGCCACATCTCTATAGTCACAATCCTTGAAGTTCACAAAGATATGCACTTCATTGAGAGAGATTTCAAAACTCACATCATCACATCTAATTTTGCATTAGGATATCTCAATGGCATATCAAGGACTGTGTACCCTTCCTACCTTGTGTACTAGGAGTGTTTCAAATTGGATCATGAAATGTTAGCAAGTGATGAGAGGCATTTACATTCCATTTTATCCCATATTTTAGTCATTTTCATATACCTTAATACCCACTTTCATACTCCATTTTCATACCAAATCATGTCATTTTACCACCTTTGTGTTGCATAAGATTCAATATAAATAAAGGGTATTTAATTTAGTTTTGGGGTAAAATATGCAAATTATATATTAAATTGTATTTACTAACAAGCATTGTCCTTTTAGCCATGGAAAATAATTTGTAGCATGCTATTCGATAAGAGAACAAATTTCCTAAAGCCCTTGATTGTACTTGCCAACAAATAGACTAACCAACAATTTTTCTACTAAATAATTGCTAAATCTTAGTTTTTATATCAAATGGTTACATACCAAAATAACACTCCATGCTATTTTGTTATAACCATGATATTATGGTTTCTATATTATTGTATGGCCACAAGTTAAAACTAAAACCATGAGTTAAAAAAATATTTTATTTGAGTCGATTCATTAAAATGGCTCCTTCTTATTTTGGCATAACTATTGTAAGTTGTGGGTTGTAAAATCTGCATAAACCACGACATAAAGGGAGGTTGGAGAATAGCACAAGAAAAAAATAATGGTGATGTAATAGCAATGAGTAGTGCATGAAAGAATAGCTCAGAGAAAATAAACAAATGCAATTTGTGATATGAGTTTATAGCAGCGCTTTCACAGATCATTCCTATGTGGATGGAGAGGAGGGCACACTCTCAGGAAGTGCTAGAACTAACTTGTATTTTATTTAATATGTTGTGTTATTTCAGTTTGTTTTATAATTTTTAATTTGTGAAGAAATGTAAATAGTTTTAATTATTTATTTTAACAGATGATTTTTATTTTTTATTCAAATGTTTTTTTTTTCATTTTTCTTACAATGTGAATGTTATAACTCTTGTTATTTGCGTACAATTTCTATATAAGATCACTGCACTTTCCATGTAGCAGTTTTAAGCATAATTCCTGTAGCAACTTAAATGAGTGTTTTTATTTTCTAGCTACATTTCATCCACACTCACCTCACTACTTGCAACTGTCGTAGGGGAAGTATGAAAGCATGAATGGAGTAATTAGAGTCTAAAATACTAAGAACTTATGAAATTGAGATCATACAAATCTATACTCAATGAAATTCAATTTGCAAAGCTCCAAATAATTTAATCTAAGCAAATGAACACTGTAGACACTTAAAATTGACCACTTTTGTTTGGTCAATTTACCCCAATTCAACCAATGTCATATCCTCTATATTAATTAAATAATACCCTATTATTTATTTAATATTCATTATCCCTTATCCCTTCATCCTAATTTATTTCTTCTATCATCTTTAAATCCTAGCCTAAAGTAAATAATTACCTTTAATTATTTACTCCCATCCTTTATCCATTTTCCCCCAAAGAATTAAATAAATAATTCCCCTCAGGTCACATCTTCCATAACCTTTTTCTAATCTTGATTAATTTGCATAATCCTAGATTAAAGATGTGCACATTCCTAATCCTTGATTAGGGAAGTGTCACATCCTCCATAATATGCAAGTGGATCATTAATCCTTATTACCCACCTAATCATTTGCCTAATCCCTCACTTACATAACCTAATCATTGATTAGCTATCCCAATCAACCCCTTGGTCAACTCTCCCCATCCCCCAAGGAATTTTTAATTCCTTTCTGTCTTCCCAAGGTCCTTTTGAGGAATTTTTTATTCCTCACTCATCCCCCAAGGAATATTAAATTCCTTTTATCCTTTCCATGCACATTAAAAAGGAATTTTTAATTCCTTTGGTCAACTCTTGATCTCAACCCTTGATCTTCTTCACCCTTTCAATCTCCACCATCCATTCCTATCTCCCTTGCTAAATGGCTAACACTTGCTCACTAGACAGGTGAACGCACATCCGCCTCTTCTCAGATAGGCGATCTTGCATTTGGGAGAACATGTGACTTGAACGAGCGACTTTGCTAGGTATAGGGGCTAATTTGCTCCCACTCACAGAGGCGAATTTGCACTCCTTAAGGGTGAACCTACACCCCCGAAGGGTGAATCCGTGATCTACAAGGGAAAATCTACATGAGCTACATAAGGTATAAAAAATCCCAGTTTTTAGAAAAAAATTCATAACGCTTTATAGGTTCCTTTTCAAAAAAAAAATTCTTCGGGGGCTTCGCCGCTGGACCCCTTCTGTGAGGGATTGAACCGTCCCCCTGCACCTCCCTTTTTGTTGGGTTGGGTGTTCCACCCGTACTGGGCTAACAATCATCCATTTTTCATCATTTATCTTGGCATTTAATCATCTCTTTGTGCAACTTGTCCTCGCTTGTCCAAAACCAGAGATTGAAACTACTAATTTGTTTTGTGCAAGACGATTGATCGAAGACCCTTAGTTTAGCTTTGTCTATGTGTCTTTTTTCACACTAATTTAGGCACACGTAGATTAATTAAAGGGTCAATAAACTTGTTTGTTGTGTTTGGGAGCGAATTGTTGACGTATCCACTCCCCTTGCACCTTTCGGTGATCCTGAGTGACGAGAAATCACAATTCGTTTCAGTCCAATCCAATCTACCCAAGAGGTGCTAGTGCGTCTAAGCTCTCCCCTTGCGCTACGTGCGAGCCTAGGGACCAGTCGAAGCATCTAGTATCTTCTTCCCTTAGTGGGACCTGCCTAGGATTTCATCACCCGAGGGACAATCCCAACCATGTGTTACCGGTGGGGTATATAAAGGGGGGAGAACTAAAGTTGTAACCCAATCCAATCACGTCGTGTCTAGCAAAGCGTCGAAGCTAGGGTGATACCTAGATAAGACGTGCAGGGTTGGTCTGAGTTTCCAATACCTCGTTGGGGCTCCCAATCCACGCTTGTGATAGGTTGGTGTTCACAGTTGTGCCTCATGTACCAAGCATATATCGAGGTCAACGAGATAGTAGCCTAGATAGAGACCCGTGTTTTAGTCGCGACTTGGTGTAGTGCAGGGGATGTGCACCATACCTTGAAGTTATTCACCATGTACTCCCTTGGGTTGAGATAGAAATCCTCGTGGTGGACTACGATAGTCTCCGAGAGAGAGCGTGAAGGTGAGCTTGTGGTGTCTATTGATGACCCTGTGCCACCGAATCGCTAGCTATCCACCTTCGCGAGAAAGGGTGATCTAGAGAACCACCCTGGTATCACGGAGTATTAACCTTGGGTTGTCCACTCATGGTGGTGGGCCTACATCAAGTTTGTAAACCTTCAATACTAATTTTAGGATTGTGTTGCCTTGCATGTCTTCATTCTGCGATACCAGTGATTTATTATCAATTTGAGTCAGTCCAGCCTTTTGGTTTGTTGTTTATCATGTTTTTTGTCCTTTTCCATAGTCTACGCCTGCCCTCAGTGGTGAATTTGCTTCTCACAGAGGTGAATTTGCATTGTGGACAAGTGATCTTTCCCTATAAAAGGGCGATTCC